>PVKS010054072.1:0-10193 GCA_004027875.1 Aplodontia rufa
TAGTGGACAGCCTTGTCTCGTACCTGAATTCAGTGGAAATGCTTTCAGTTTTTCTCCATTGAGGATAATGTTGGCTATGGGTCTGTCATAGATGGTTCTGACATAGTTAAAGTATCTTCCCTTGATCCCTATCTTTTCCAAAGTTTTGAGCATAAAGTGGTGTTGAATTTTATCAAATGCCTTCTCTGCATCAATTGAGCCATTCATTTATTCTTGACTTTATTTCTTGCACCATTGGGAGTCTTGTTAAGGAAGGAGTGCAGACCCCTATGTTATGTAATGTCGATCCTACTTCTTTTTCAAGGAATTGTAAAGTTGTTGGTTTAATATCCAGATCTTTGAATCATTTTGATTTAATTTTTGTACAGGGTGAAAGGTAAGGATCCAATTTCAGTTCTCTACACATGGCTGTCCAATTTGTCCAACACCATTTGTTGAACAGGCTGTCATTCTTCCACAGTATGCTTTTGCCCCCTTTATCAAATAACAGATAGTTAAAGGTATGAGGGTTCATCTCAGAATTCTCTATTCTATTCCATTGGTCTTCAGTTCTGTTTTGATACCAATACCATGCTGTTTTTGTTACTATAGCCCTATAGTATAATTTCAGGTCAGGAATTCAGATACCACCTGCTTCCACCTTCTTGCTGAGTAATGCTTTGGCTATTCTGGGTCTTCTGTTATTCCATACGAATTTGAGTATTGCTTTTTCTCTATCTGTGAAGAATGACATTGGTATCTTGATGGGAATTGCATTAAATCTGTATAGGCCCTTGGGTAGAATGGCCATTTTGATGATATTGACTCTACCTAACCATGAATATGGAATGTTTTTCCATCTACTCAGATCTTCTGTTATTTCTTTTTTTAAAGTTCAATAATTTTCTTTGTATAGGTCCTTAACATCCTTTGTAAGATTTATGCCCAAGTACTTTATTTTTTTGTAGGAAATGGTGAATGGGACAGATTTCCTTATTTCTTCTTCAGTGGACTTGTTGCTGAAATAAAGGAAAGCTAATGATTTATTGGTGTTATCTTATAGCTAGCCACTTTGCTGAACTCGTTTATAAGCTCTAGAAGTCTTCTGGTCAAGCTTATAGGTTCTTCTAGGTAGAGGATCTTGTCATCAGCAAATAGAGACAACTTGACTTCCTCTTTTCCTATTTGAATTCATTTGATTTCCTTCTCTTGTCTGATAGCTCTGGCAATGGTTTCAAGGACTGTATTGAATAAGAGTGGTAGAAGTGGACAACCTTGTGTTGTTCCTGAATTCATTGGAAATGCTTTCAGTCTTTCTCCATTAAGCATAATGTTGGCTGCGGGTCTGTCATAAATGGATCTGACATAGTTAAAATATCTTCCCTTGATCCCTATCTTCTCAGGAATTTTGAGCATAAAAGGGTGTTGGAGTTTATCGAAGGCCTTTTACACATCGATTCAGATGATTATATGATTTTAATTTTTAATTGTTTAAGTGGTGAATTATATTTATTGATTTGCAAATGTTGAACCAGCCCTATTTTCCTGGAATGAAGTCCACTTGATCATGATGTATTATCTTTTTAATGTACTTTTGGATCCAATTAGCTAGAATTTTATTAAGGATTTTGCATCTATGTTCATCAAGGAAATTGGTCTGTAGTTTTCTTGATATGTCTTTGTTGGATTTCGGTATCAATGTTGTATTTGCTTCATAAAAAAGTGCTCCAACCCATTCAATTTCATGGAAAAGCTTTAAAGGATTGGTGTTAATTCTTCTGTAAAAATTTGGTAGTATTATGCCATGAATCCATCAGGTCCAGGGCTTTTCTTTTTCTTTCTTTGATTACTGATTCGATTTCAGTACGTGAGACAAGTTGGTTTAGATTTTCAATGTCTTCTAGTGTTAATCCGGGGGTGTCATATGTGGCCAAGTATTTGTCCATATAGGAAGCTTCTATTTATATACTTGTCTGAGATAACACCATTTAAGAAGTTTGGCTTTCTGATTGGCTGCACATTAATTTAAACCAGCTCTTCTATTCACTGGCAGTTTGAATTTGGACAGGTTCCTTCACATCTTCTCATTTGTAAAATGTAAATATTATGATTTCTCACCATTGTGGTGAACAATGAAGCACCAAAAATGGAGTGCTTAGTATAGTGCTTGGTACATGATAAGCATTCAATGCATGATACTTTGTTATTGTTAATATTATATATTATAATTATTTCTGTTTTCATCAGTTATAGGCCACCTTAGCTACCTTTTGTAGGATTCTACAGTACATCTCCTTGAATGAAAATTAATTATTTACAGGGAAAAAGGCACTAATCTTTTCTCAAACCATTATCTTTTGTTCAGTCTTTTTTGAAATGCCTTTTTCACTTGAATCACCTTAAGAACATACTTTTCCTGTTTTGTCTATGGATCATTTTCATCAGAGACTTTCTGCAATAGGATATGATGTTTCCCTTTTTATGGAGTAGGCTGAAGTTACAGAGACTAGGAACCCTGCTGAGGGGAACAGCTTTCAGAGTCAGCTGAACAATGTAGTTCTGAATTTGTTGTGGTATCTTTAAAGCCTTGCTTTGCTTCTAGTCTCTGTGTTGTACCACTATCCTAAATCTCAGCTTTTCCATGTGCCTGTGTCAACCACAGAATACTGAATATAAAACTGCAAAGTTCACACACTAAAACTCCACTGCCAGGGAATATGTAATTTTGTTTATAGGAAGTAATATGTTGTTGAACAGTGGAGTATCCATTTTCAGCTCTGATGCCAAGCAGGAAGCAACTTTTCCTGCCAAAGAGGATTGAAACATCCAACTCCCTTTTCATATCTGCTATGAACTTGCTTGTGTGCTCCTGCTTTGTATTTATTTGATTGAAGTTATCTTTCCAGAATCTTTTTGTGGACTCCTGTGCTATGAGTTTTCCTAGATAACATCATCATTTGTAACCACTCCTTTATCTTTGGTTTGCCACTTCTTTTCAATAGGTCCAGTCTAATTTCTTTTGCAGATTTTTATTGGCAAAGCTTCATCAGGCACAGTCTTGGTAGAGTGACCACATGCCCTGCTATGTCAGACTGTACCTCTTCTACTGACACAATTAATATGAGTAACCCCCTTTTTACTTCAAAAATGATTCAGTTTAGAAAATAAATCATGGTCACACTGGGTCTCAGCCATTAGACAGGGTGAATATAAAGTCTTCATAGCCTCTCTCCCCTCTTAAAGAGACTTGTAGGAATAAATCAATTAGCATCTCCCTGGCTCTGTTCCAGTTTATCCTTTTGTTCGTTTTCACAGTTGGTGTGTGCTACAATGCAATGGGATCTTTGCCAGTTCCTCTTTTGCCAGATTTCTTAACTCTGCTACTGATTTCCAGGCCACCTGCAGTTCTTTGAGAAAAGTTTGAAGTAAAAACCTACATTCATTCTCCAATGCAGCTTCCTGCACTTTCTTGTCTATCTGCCTCTGTCTATAACTACTGTTCTTGACCATGAATTCTTGAATGGGAATATACCCCTACCCCACCACTGCCACTTCTCTGCTAACCCACCTTATTGAATACTGGCAGGCATTCCCTTCAAAAGATCTAGGCTGATGAGGGTAACACGAATAGAAGAAAGCACAGTTATGGCCAACTCTGAGGACTCTGCTAGATGTTGGGGCTACCTGATTAGTTTTCTGTTTGTTGAATCCTGGGTATTGGGCCAGCAATGAAATACTAAACGCTTCCCTTCCAGTTTTGCTGTTCACTCTTCATATTGAACTGATTCAGAGAGTCAGTGTGAAAATCCAAAATGCTGACATGGTTATTAAAATTTTTCTGATTTTAGCATATGGTAGTCCCCATATTCTAATAACGTTGCTGATTTTTTTTCTTTGTATATGTTCATAGCTTTACATCATTTCATGGAATTTTAGTAGAGAATAAATCAAGCACCATTAAACTGACATCAAGTTAACTTCAAATCCCTAATTCGATTAGTCTCTGAATTACACTCTAATATTTTTTTAAGATTTTCTATTTTGTATTCAGATATGAGAAGATTATATGGTTGTAGGATAGTATATATGATGGAATAAGACTAAGTTCACTGAAAGGTTAACATATGATCTTGAAGTCATAGTCATGGGACAAAACTCTCAGGGATGCCTGAGATCTTAGACCATAACAGGAATGCCTTCAGTCTATCTCCCATGTGAAGATAATAATGTTATAAAAAATAGGAGCTCATGTTTAGGTGATGGACATAGAACCTTAGAAGTAGAGATGCAGGACTTCTGGAGAAGAAAGATAATAGTGTTACATAGACTGGATATCATAAAGAAAGTATTCATTGCAAATGTTATTTTAAGATGTATTATGACTTGCTGAACTGTAAACTATCACAACTGAATTGTAAACTATCACAAGAAATAAATAGCTGCATAGAGTGTCACTGGCACTCTTGTGTGGTCTTGTCTTGAATCCCCTGGTTTCCTGCCTCAGTTTTTCGGCATCTAAGAGGTGATTGCGAGCACCTCTCACATATGAATTTTGTGTGAATGTTGTTCTGGCAAATAATAGAAACTAACTCTAGCTTAAGCAAAAAGGAAATTAATTGGCAATATTCTGGAGAATCTCACAGAACCCAAGGAATAACTAAAAAACTGAGGTTTGAAAGGGGGTACCAGGTCAGCTGTGAGGTGGTGCAGCAGGGCCTCAAGATCTTGTTCCTATGGTACTTCCATTGGTGCATCACAGAGTCAAAAAATTTTCACTTTCTAAGTTAATCAGTCTATCAGTTACACAAATTACACATTCCTGGCATAAATCTGAATGGCCCCATTTGAGTCACATACCTTCTGACTGTCGCATGGGTTACTTAACACAGCCTTAACTGTTGGCAGCCACCACTGTGTATTGACAGAGTTGCTAGAGAAGGAGAAATTGGAGTCAGGCAGCCACCCTACGTGGTGTCTGTTACATTTTTCTATATGTGCAATTTTTTTTGTATCAGAACTATTTTTAAATATGAAATATGTATTCTGTCATTATTTCCCTTGACAATCTCCCACAAACATGTATCCAGGGCATCTGTGTTCTTTGCCTGAGGAAAGGATGGTATAGCTAAAAAGATAGGGTAGTGGAAATGCCTTCTTCTAGGAGAAGGAAAGATCATTTTTAGCTTTGAGACTTTTCCACCAAGGCCATGAAAATGATTTCCTGTTGGTGGAACTGCAGACTGGTACAGCTGCTCTGGAAAGCAATGTGGAATCTTCTCAAAAAATTAGGAATGGATCCACTGTACGAACCAGCTATCCCTCTTCTGGGTATTTTCCCAAAAGAGCTAGAATCAGCACATTACAATGACACAACAAAGTCAATGTTCATAACAGCTCAATTTATAATAGCTAAATTATGGAATCAACCCAGATGCTCATCACTGGATAAATGGATCCAGAAGCTGTGATGTATATGTATATATATGGAGTTCTACTCAGCTATTAGAAAAAAAAAACGATATTACAGCATTTGAAGGTAAATGGATGGCATTGGAAGAAAACTATGCTGAGCAAAATTAGCCATACCCAGAGACTCAAGGGTCAAATGTTTTCCCTCATTTGTGGAGGCTCAAGCAAAACTCGGGGGAGGGAGGGCAAATGGTCAGGCTCATGTACTAGACTCACCAAAGTTGAAGCAGCATATAATCTTGGGGAACTATAGATATATAGTGGAGGATGGGAGGGGAGATGAAGGGATGATAGGGAATAGTCTAGGGGGAATCAATAATATAGGTTTACCTTTTTTTAAGAGAGAGAGAGAAAGATAATCAATTTTATTTAGTTTTTCATGTGGTTTTGATTGCTCTGAGACTTCATTGTGTACGTGGTGCTGGGGTTTGAACTTGCGTACTTGCTCATGCCAGGTAAGCGCTATAACCACTGAGCAACCACTCCAGCCCCTGTAGCTTACTTTTTACTCCCCCAAGAAGCCAATTAATAATTATGCAATCATTTAATTCTGGAAAATGCATAATCATTTATATATATCTATATATATATATGACTTTATATCTGTTATGGGGGAAATATAGAAGAGTCAAGAGACTGGGGTGTGAGTGATGTGTGATTCTGAATTAGTATCAGGGCATATCATATTGTTACTGCATATACCTCAACTCCTCAACTCCTCAATAAAATAAAAAAAAAAACTGGTATCTATTAACCATAATTCTTTATATATAATGCTTAACATTTTGATCCATCTATATTTTCTGTATATTTACACTTCTTTGACCTGTAAATGCATTATTTTACACTTATGTGTAATTTTTTTAATAAATTTTTATTGAGTTTTTCACATGACTTTCGTTGCTCTGACACTTAGTTGTGTACATGGGTTGCTGGGGTTTGAACCCGTGTACTTGCACATGCCGGGCAAGCACCATAACCACTGAACCAACGCTCCAGCCCCCACTTATGTGTAATGTTACTTGTAATTTATATTTTAAAATATTCTATCAGCTTATTATTTTTTTAATCTTAATACTTAACCTTATAAGATATTTGAAAGTACATAAGTAAGAATAATAAAATCACTTGAGATACCAACACACCAAGAAAAGACTTGTGAATGTTTTGGTGTCTTTTTTCTTTCAAGTTTTGCATACACACAAACACATACAGATTTTGATTATATAACATGTAGTTTCAAATTTTGTAAATTTAAACAGATGCTTCACATATATGCTTTTTTCTTGGCTAAATTTGCTACAAATTTTTCTGGTTCAGTTATCTTCTAAGATAGATTTTTATCAATTATTACATATATAATTTTTGAGGTATTTCTAGTTCAGTTTTACTATTTCCTAATTCTTCTTCTTTAAAGAACATTTTTGTTACCACCCTTTTATTGTTTTTGGTATTGGGGATTGAATCCAGGAGTGCTTTACTGTGTAGTTACATCCCCAGTCCTTTTGTATTTTGAGACAGAGTCTTTCTAATAGGATGGTTGCTAACTTGCCAACTCCCAACCACAGGTTGCTTGGAAGTATAGATCACAGCAACTCACCACAGTTTAATTTTGTAATGACCATGTAGAATCTTCTACGTGAATACAAGAAAGATAAGTTCATATAACTTTTACCATTTTATTGAATATTTGTAGTATTTACTCCCTTTTCCCCTATGGCAAACACCCTTTGTTCATAAAACCATTATAAATATGTCAAATTATTTCTCTATTAAAATTCTAGAAGTTGTATTATTGGGTCAAATTTAAAGGCATTTTAAAACTTTCAGTTAACAGTCTTTCAAAAAAGTCATTCCAAATTATGTTATCATCAACAGTAAATGTCTTTCCCCTTAGTTTTGCATACAATGATTATTAAAAATCTGTTCACTTAATATTTCATTTTCATTATGAACTCTTTGATTACCACTATTTTTTGCATTTTTCTCTATTTGTATTTCTTTTTATGAATTTCAAATTTTTATCAATTAAAATTGATTCCATTTTTTCTTGTTTACTTGTTATACCTTTCCTAAGTTTTTTATCCCTTTCAGGCATGGTGGTGCATGCCTGTAATCCCAGCAACTCAGTAGGCTAAAGTAGGAAGGTCATAAGTTCAAGGCCAGTCTCAACTATTTAGAGAGGCCCTAAACAACTTAGCAAGACACTGTTACAAAATAAAAAATTTAAAAACTCAATGATAGAGCTCCCCTGAGTTCAATCCCCACTACCAACAAAAAAATTTTTTTTAAGTTTATTATCCCTTTGTGAACCATATTTTCTCTCTTTTGTCATTTATCTTTTAAATTAGTTTTTGCTTGCTTTTCCTCTTTTAAACGTTTACTTATTTGTTAATTTCCAGTGTTGATCATTGTATAAATATTATACTAGTGATAATTGTTAATAATATTGTACACAAGAGTATGGCTGTCTCCTGTGTTTAATAGTTCTTATCTTTTTATGGTTATCTCCCTGTTGCCTTGAGAAAAACAGTCTTTGCTTAGTTGTTTGAAAATGTTCTTCCTGTCTCTTGCTAAATCCCTAAAAGTCCATGATTTTATTTCGTTTTCTGATTCTTTCTCTCTTACTTGCTCTCAGGTAAACAGTTTGATGTTTCTTGGCACAATATTCAAAGACTCTATAGACCTAGAATATAATTTCTTTAAAGTTGATAACTGCTAGGGTTTGAATATGGCTTGTCCCTTCCAAACCTTATGTTGACATTTGAAGGTATGGCCTTAAAAGGTGATTAGGTCATTAAGAGGGATTTATGTGTTCCTCAAGAGAGTGAGTTGTTATAAAGTAAGCCCAGCCACGCTTACTTTATCTTCCACATATTCCTACTTGCACTTCCACTTCTCTGCCATGTTATGAGGCACCAAGAATGCCCTCTCCAGATGCTGAGTAGATGAAGACAATAACACTTTTTTAATTTTATGAAGATTTCTTATATGGTGTCTGAGATAGATGACATTTTTTTTCTGTTCAAAGTATGCTAGACTGTGAACTTTGAGTATTCCAGAAAGTAAAATCAAATTGGTTTTCCAAAAATACTTGAGACCACAGTTTTCCAAAGTACTTGAGTTTTCCTAGAAGATGAATGATAATTCTTACAAGTCCTTGTATAATATTTTTATTAAAAAAGTAAGCAGTTGACAATCAACAAATCAAAGGGAAACTATCCAGTTGTTGAAATTCTATTTTCTTTTGCTATTCTTCTTATGGGTCATCTACTTTAACTGCCTCAACTAGATCATTTCCAACACACAAACATGCTGATATCTCCAGTTTTAAAATGAACAATCAAAATAAAAGCAAATAAAAAATAAGTTAACTTCCCTTGATTCCATATCAGCCTATACTTCATTTATATATAGTCCTTCAAAGCAAAACACTTTGCCTGTAGTGCTGAGAGCTGCCTTTTTTCATAATCCCTATGTAGCTATCTCTATCTAGTTCTCCATGGAGACAGCTTTTATCTAGGTGACCAGTTCACCCCCTTTTTTTATGTCTAAGTGGTGTCATTATCCTTTTCTTATTTCACTTGCACTTCCAATAGCAACTGGCAAAATTACCACCACTTCCTTCTTGAAACTCATTCTTCTTGATTTAAATGATATCAGTCTCTCTTGGTTTTTCCTCCCAGCTCTGCCTGCCCCTTCTCAGATTCTTTTCTTTGGTCATCTTTTCTGCTTGGCCTGAAAACACTGGAGGACTCAAGAATTAATATTGGATTCATTTTATCCTCTATCTATATAATCTCCCTTTAAGACAGTATCCTGTCCTATGGATTAAGATTCCATCTAAAGGCTATATATATATTTTTTTTCACTAAGGAAAATGTGTGTGTGTGTGTGTGTGTGTGTGTGTGTGTGTGTGTGTGTGTGTTTTAATTCATCCATGGGATTTCATGTATTAATAGCTTTATCATTTTTATTGCTGGGTAACATTATATTATGTGGTGTACTACAGTTGGTTTATTGATTTACCTGTTGGGTTTTGTTTTTGGCTATTCTAAGAAAAAGTAATAGGAATATTCAAGTTAAATCTTTATGTGGTTGTAGTTTTCTTTTCGAGCAAGTGGTAAATGCTTTAGTGAAAAATTGGTGGGTATTTTGGTAAACATTTATACAGCTTTATAAGAAACTACCGAATCGTTTTCCACATGACTGTAACATTTTACATTCCCATAAGTTGTCTATGAGACTCCACTTGCCCCATATGCAAGCTATTTTCATTTTTAATTTTCATATTAGCCATCCTAGTGGCTAAGTACTTATTTCCATTTGCATTTGTTTGATGAGTAGTGATATCAAACACCTTTTTTATGTACTTATTGGCTAAATATTTTGTCCATTTTTGTCAGTATCTGTCATTGTGTTATTGAGGCATAAGAGTTCTTTGAATATTATGGATACACCTTCTTTATCATATATTTATACTGTAGGTACTTTTTTCCAGTGTATATCTCTGTTCCTCTATGTAAGGTCTCTAGCCAACCACACAGGATTCTGTTTCCATCAGGATTCACATAACCACACTCTCCCTTCATTTCTTCAGTAGCACACCTTGTGAAGCTGGACTGCCTCTCACTCTGCAACACTGCACTTACTCTTATGCTTAGACTTCTGTGAACACCTCCTTTGAAAGTAAACCCTTCTGGCTGGGCATGGAGGTACAATCCAATAATTACAGCAATTTGGGA
>PVKS010054073.1:0-10167 GCA_004027875.1 Aplodontia rufa
AGACAGAAAAATAATCACTACATATTGACAAAAGGGAAAATCCAGGAAAATGTATTTTGATTATAAATATACATGCACCAAACGTCAGAGCTCATAATTTTATAAAAGCAACCATATAGGGCATAAGTGGAAAGAGAGGTTTCAATGCAATACTAGTGGAAGACTTCAATACCCCATGCTCACCAATTGACAGATCATCCACACCAAAAACTCAACAAAGAAACATTAAAGTTAAATTACACTATAGATCAAATGGACTTAAAAAACATCTACTGAATATTTCATTCAATATCTGCCACACACATTCATTTCATCAGCACATGTAAATTTCTCCAAAATAGATCACATTTGAAGTCATGAAGCAGATCTTAACAAATACAAAAATGAAAGAATTTCTTGCATTTTATAAGACCCTGATGGAATGGAACTAGTAATTAATAGCAAAAGAAATTGCAGAAATTAGACAAATACATCAAGAATGAATACAGCACTTTTTTGCAGGGTTTTATCCTTTTTTATTAAGAATTCAGTTGTTGTACAATCAAAAATGTTTCCAACAAAATAATACGATATGTATATATTCATAAAATTAGATTTACCCCTACAGCCCACCCTAATTTCCCACCCTTAACCCCCCCTTGCCCCTCCCCCCTCCTTCCCCAAACATCTCTATGAATGCCCTAGGTCATGTGTTACTACACCTTTGCTGAGCTTAATACATGAGAGTTGACCACCTTTCACCCTGGCCAGGGTCTAGCTCCAGCCTCCACAGAAGAGTGAATACATTCGATCCTTGACTCTCTGGGTTAGGCTAACACCACTCAACATGATTTCTTCCATTGACTTCCATTTTGAATAATGCACTTTTGAATAAGCAGTGGGTTGTTTTTAGAAACTGGAGGTGGTTTCTAAATTCAAGCATTTAAAAATTCCAAGAATCAAATGAAAAGGGAAACACAGCTTTTTACAATTCAGAGAGGCTGCATTATAGTTCTAATTTTATTCACTTGGGTCTTCCTTCTCTTCCTTTTGGTTAATTTGGCTCAAGATTTTCCTATTTTGTTTTCCTTTTGTTATATTTATTTCATTGTTATTCTGCATTGTGCTTGTAGCTTTTTTATTTAGTTCTGCTCTGATCTGTAATATTTCTTTCCTTTCATTAATTTTGGATTTGGTTTGTTCTTGTATTTCTAAGACTTTGGGATGCATCATTAGGTTTTTCTTGGTTTTTTTTTTTTTTTGACATTTCTGTTTTTCTAAAAAAGGTACTCACAGCTCTAATATTCCCTCCTATGACAACTTTTGCTGTGTCCTACAGGTTCAGGTAGGTTGTGTTTCCAATTTCACTTGATTCTAGGAATTTTTAAATTCTCCTCCCCCAAGTTTCTTTAAACAACCCAATAATCCACTACTTGTTCAAAAGTGCATTATTCAATGTCCATGTGTTTGTGTAATTTCTGCAGTTTCTTTTGCTATTGATTTCTGGTTTCATTCCATCATAGTTGACAAGACATAAGAATTTTTCTATATTTGTTAAGCTCTGCTTTATTACCTAAAATGTGATCTGTTTTGGAGAAAGTTCCCATGTGCTGATGAAATGAATATACATTTGACAGATTTTGAATGGAATACTCTGTAGAGGTCTGTTAAGTCCATTTAATCTACAGTGTAATTTAACTTTGATTCTCGTTTGCAGAGCTTTTTTTGGCCTGGATAATCTGTCAATTTGTGAGAGTTGAGTATTGAAGTCACCCACTATTATTGTATTGGAGTCCATTTATGTCCTGTTGTTTGCTTTACAAGATTATGTGCTCTGATGTTTGGTGCACATATATTTATAATCAACATATACTTTTCTGAGTTTTCCCCTTTATCAATATGTAGTGATCTCTTTTTTTTTTTTGTCTCTTTTCACCAATTTTGGCTTGAAGTCTATTTCATTGCATATGAGCATAGCTGTTCCTGCTTTCTTTCATTTGATTGGAATTTCATTTTTTCTTTCACTTTCCGTCTCTATATGTCTTGGCCTGTGAGGTGAGTTTCTTAAAGACAACAGCTTTTGGCTCTTTTTAAATCCAAACATCTAGTGTGTATCTTTTAACTGGAAATCAGATCATTTACATTCCTGGTTATTACTGAAGGATATGTTCTAGTCCCTATCATTCTGCTCTTTTCTTTTGGTTGTTTTGAATAATCTATGTTAATTTTTTTCTCCCTTATTCATTTCAGAGTTTTAATGGTTTACTAAAATAATCATGTTTCCTTCTTTCCTACTTTTCATTTGCTTATCTATATTTCTGTTAAGATATTTTCTTTCCCATGTTCTCATGGTTGTGTTTATCTTGTTCCCTCATTTGAGTGTAAGATTCCTTTAATTATCTTCTGTAATGACGGTTTAGTGGTCATGAATTCTTTTAGTTTATGCTTATCTTGGAAAGCATTTCCTCTAGATACTGAAAGATAATTTTGCTGGTTTTAGTAATCTAATTTGGCAGGTTTTTTTCTTTCAGAGTTTGAAAAAGAGCCTGCCAGGTGGCCTCCTCTGAATTGTGAGATACTGAGCTCCCCATTACTGGAAGTGAGAAATCAGAGGCTTGGGCCCAAACAAAGAGAGAGGTAGAGAACTCAGTTAATGCCCTCTGAGACACCTTCCTTCCTAGTTCAGAGAATAGGGCTCCACATTAGAAAAACAGCCCAGATGGTGGATGGTAGACCAGTCTCCAGCAAAAACAACCAGGAAACACTAACACAGGTGCAAGTGAGAACAATTGACTAAATTACTAAGTATAGAAATAAATTACTAAGTATAGAAATATAGAATCAACATAATAAAGGTTACAGTAATGCCATTCTATGGGTCCAGTCCCTGCCCTTTGGAAGCTGGGGCAATTAGTACGTACATTCAAGGTTGCTTGTGATAACTGCAAGAGCTTGCTAAGTACTTTTGTCTCCCTTCTTGGACTCCAGCCCTTCCCTGGGAACAACCACCTGACTCTCAGGCCTGGTCATAGTAGCAGGTTTAGAAAGGTTAAGTGGATTAAGCAGGAGGGGTGGAATAGTATTGATGACCTGGGCCAGAGCCACGTCCCTGCAGCCAGAAACTAGTACACAATGCAGAGACAAGTGAGTGCTATGTGAGGAATGTGCACAATGACAGCCCAGAGCAAATACCTCTGAGAACTGCTATACAGAGTAGGGGCACTGATGAGAATCAAGAAGACTTCACTACTTTTAGAATGGGAAGATGTGACTATTTTAAATACTGAAAGAGATAAGTTTGAAGACAGAGGATGCTGAGGAGAAAGAGATGGATCCTCCTTTCAAACATTGAGGAGGACATGAGAGCTATGGTGCAGGACTGGCCATGTCCAGGCAGAGCAGGGGTATGACAGTGGACTAGGGGAAAGGCAGGTTCTGAGGACAAGAAGGAGGACACTACATCATTTTCAAGACAGAAGGAACCAGGCATTTGGTAGGAAGAATAGGCCATGAGCAGGGAGAGATAAGCAGGAAATGGTGTCCAGAAAAGAAGCCAGAGAATAACTATAGAGAACAACATAGAACGAAACAGGAGCTGGTGCCCAGCACTACTGAGGGGCCAAAAGCCACATGGGCTAAGGCAGCAAGTCTGTGAGATCTACAGCAAGCTTGAATGGAAAGGTTGGCCTGGTGGCCCATGATAGAGGTCTCTGAGGCCCTGCCTCTAATGCCCCTAGAGCTCCTCTTTATGGGCCCTCTTTATCCTCCAAGCAACAACCTGGGAAGCTTCCTCTGTCCACCTCCTCCCCAAGCAGAGTAAACTCCTCCTTCCTGGGAGCCCTGAAGGCCTCGCTTGACAACTGAAATCCTTACAATAGCATCTGGAGCACGAAATTCTTTAGATATGGTTGTGGGGGAATTTGGGGGTTAAGAGGAGTTAATCGTCACAACATACCCTTCAAACTAAGAAACTATTATTCTCATCTTATTTTACCAAAGGGAAAGCAGTGTTGGAAATAACAGGGATCCTGGGCACCACAGGAGCCAAAAATAAACACTCAGAGATTAATTAGTTCTGTCAACAAGGCAAGAATTTTACATCCATGTGTAACAGGGTACACAGCAAACCGAAAAGCAGGTGCACCAAGCAGGGAATCTGGTTCAATCATTATCCACAGTGCAAGAATACTTGGCTATTTCCCATTGGTGGGGACTGACCACATAATCTATGTTGTAAAAAACTATTGAGGGAAGGGACACTCTGCCACCACTCATTAGTTGTGATCAATTGTCCTGTGTTCTATTGGGTCATATAAAGAAGTATACCTTTAGTTATCCTGCCTCCATTTGTTCTCCTGTGGCAGGAAAGTTTCCCTGGGTTGTGTGCCTTTCAGCAAGACTGTGTAATCTTGCAAAGGGATAGGGAACTAGTAATTATAAGGTAATGGCAATTATAGAATTTTGTTAGTTTGACAGAAAACACTAATGAGCTTATTTCTGTAAGCAGTTTCAAGAAGGAACATACAGTAGCCCAAAGCAACTCAACCAAGTCTTGCCCAGGTGAATATGAGCACAAACACCATCCTTTCCCCCATCACCACTCAGATGTTAAAACCATCTGAGTGTGAGCATGCCCACCAGACTGTGTGCTCCAGGAGCACAGGAGTGGGGTCAGCTTCACCTGCACAACTAAAGCAGACCACATAGGGCATCCGTGACAAATATTTGGGGAGACCCCATACACAGACCATCTGGCCCAAAACATTATTTTTATAGATAAAGATACCTAGAAGATCCTTGTATCTATCATAGATAAGAAAACAGAGGCTCTAAAGGAAGGGAGGGCCCTGGGAGGGTCACACAGCAAATCAGTACTGATGCTGAGTCAAGATGCAGGTCATCTAGCTCTGAAATAAGAGCTAGACATGGAACCTACAACCAGGTTTGGTGCCTTCCTAGGGCTACCCTCACTCACAGCTGCCTAGTTATTTGCCCACTGATCCAATTATGTTCTTCATACCCTGAGCCTTGAGACAGAACCATGTACAGCTTAGGGCATGCCACGTGGACAGACACCCTGAACCCTAACCTCATCATTGTCATGACACTTAGAGCTTCACACAAGCCTATATGAACGTTTGTGTGTTGAAACCCAATCATCAGTGGGATAACATTAGGAAGTGTGCTTTGGGGGAGGCAATTAGGTCATGATGCAAGATGCCTCAAGAAAGGATTGGTGGCTTATAATACGAACCCAGAGAGCTCCCTGGGCCCTTCCACCATGTGTTTACACAGCAAAAAGATGGCCCTCCATGAACCAGGAAGCAGGTACTCACCAGACACTGAATCTGTCTGACCCTTGATCTTGAATATCCCAACCTCCAGAACTGTGTGGAACAATAGGTGTTTATAAGCCACATAGTCAATAGTACTTAGGTATATCAGCATGAGTGGACTAAGACACCTAGTAAGAAGGAGTGAGGAGATCTTGATGTGACTGAGATTTGGTTCTACCATCTATAATAAAGGAGTTGAGAAAAAGAAAACAATTAAATGTGGAGAAATATCATTTTATTTCCTGAAACCCTATGTTTACAGACTCATAACCTAACTGTTGGATGGCTCTTCACATGAAAATAAATATGAATGCAACTAAAATGGGAGAGAAGGGTGGAAAGGAGGGGAGAAAGAGAAGCCCAGGATATGATGGAAGGCTGTACCTCAGAGTGGACAACACCTGTAAAAAAAAAAAAAATTTCCATGGGGGGCTGGAGCAGCTCAATTTACTATAGCTAAACTATGGAAACAACTCAGATGTTGCCCACTTGATGAGTGGATTCAAAAACTGTGATACATATATACAATGGAATTCTACTTGGCTATTAGAGAAAACAGTATCATGGCATTTGAAGTCAAATGCATGGAGATGGAAAACAAAATTATGCTAAGTGAAATATCCCAAACGCAGAGACTTAAGGGTCAAATGTTTTCTCTCATTTGTGGAAGCCAGAATACAATCAGAAACAGTATGATAAATGACTAAGCTAATAATAACCCCAACATGTATGAATTTTTACCTGAACAGGGGGAACCTTGCCTAGGATGCTGGGGGATGTAGTGAGGGAGCCAGGGGGAGGAAATAGGAAGGATATCAAGGACACTGGAGGGAAGGAGTATAGGGGAATCAACTCAGTGGGGAACCTTTGACTTCCATGAGAAGTCCAATTAACATTTGAGTTTAATAGGGGGAAATATGGAACCATGGAGAACCCAAGGGGGAAAACATGGAATGGCATCAGCCTTGGCTTGCTCTGTCATTATACATTTGTTCTTGATTGTTTTACAATGATTCCCTCCTAAATATAACACAATATTTAATGAATAAAAATAAAATAAATTAAAATTAAAAACCACTGTTCAAAAATTTAAAAAAAAAACAGGGAAGAAGAGAAAAAAATTAAAAAAAACAAAAAAATAAAAATTCTTAATGAAAATAAAAAAATTTTAAAACCACATTAAGAAGATAATTCATCTCAATCAAGTGGGCTTCATTCCAGGCATGCAAGCCTGGTTTGCAATACTCAAATCAATAAATGTGATTCATCACTTAAACAGAATTACAAACAAAAACCATACTATCATCTCAATTCATGCAGAAAAGGCCTCTGATAAAATCCAGCACCCATTTCTCCTCAAAGGTCTAGGGAATAGCTGGAGCAGTGGCTTGGCAGTTACAATGTTTGCCCAGCATGCACAAGTATGCAAGTTCAAACCCCAGCACCACATACAAAACAAAGTCTTGATGCAACAAAATCCACACAAAAAAACTATATAAAAAATTGTTTCTCTCCCTCTCTCTCTCTCTCTCCCCACTGTCCCTCTCTCTTTTTTTTAATTTTTAATTTTGAACAACCATACAAATTTTTAACAAAATAATATAAAACGTGAATAGTTTCTGGATACTAGATTTACCCCCAGGAGTGCTCCCCCCTGCCAATTTCCCACTTATGTCAAAAAGAACTCCAATATTATGTATAATTATAATGCGCAAATAAAAAAATTTTTAAATAACTAAATAGAATGGGAAATAAAGGAAACTTCTACTGTAAAAAGAGGCTTAGAGATAACCCTTTATAGAATAGTTTGCTAGTAAGAGTTGGCACTGGGTTTTAAGAGCAAATAATGAGAATCATTTCCAACTTTGGATTCAGGAACATCATATCAGTAGCTTGAAATTGGCCATCATGTGAGTTTACACACCACAAAAATTGGTAAATGCTACAAATAAAGGCTTCATCCCTGGGAATCAAGGTGTTAAACATTTTCTAATATATAGTTTCCCCAAAACCCCAGCTGAAGAGTAACTGACTCTCTTTGTATAGTGGTATTTATCTAAGACAGCACCATTATGCAGGCTTGTAGGACAAGATTGGAAGACTCCTTTTCAGACACTTGGGAATAGAAAAATGTAAGTCTTTAATTTCCATTCGTCCTAGTATGCCTAGGGCTTAGTGCGTAAGAAAGGGAAGGAGTTAAAGAGATGGAAAGCAGGTGGATGACTTTATCCAAATTCTTCCCAAAAGCTCTTCTCCTTCAAGAACGCTTCTTCCATGTCCTTCCTCTCCAGAAACACAAATTAGTCAGTCTTTGAAAGCTGCCAATGTTTTCTACAATTCTTCTGGCACAAGTTCACTTTGTCCCTTTGTTGCCATCATTTGATTGCTTATCTCATCTCAAACCCTTCCATTATGCTGCCAGCCAGAGACCAAGGTGGTCTTTTCCTTGTTTTGCATGGAATAATCAAGATACAAGCTGTCAGTAAACCTACCACCAGGTGCATGAAGGAAAGAGCAGACCACCCTTGAGGGTTGTGCAGGCACCGAGTGATGTGAGAGTGGAGAGAGCAAGGACAATGTGCACCAATAATCTGGCACAGCTCCATAAACTTTCAAGGGACTTTCAGAGAATCCTCCACTTCTCTAGCACACAGTAGATACTTAATCAAGAACTTTCAAGTGGTTTTGAAGGGATTGGCTATTATATCTGGGCATGTGGGGAGAAGACAGTGAGGAAAGTTTTATTTACCAACACAAAATTTATTGGAAATTCTGTACTGATAATCTTCTGGGGAATGCCTTCAGCCCTCTTGGGTATCTGTCAGGGAACCCAAAGATCACCGCTGTTCTCAATAGGACCCCTACCTCAATTTCCAGGGGAAGTCAGGAAAACTGAAGAAGTGGTGAGTGTGAATTCTTTTTTTTTAAGAGAGAGAAAGAATCAATTTTATTTAGTTTTTCATTTGTCTTTCACTGCTCCAACACTTGTTGTGTACATGGTGCTGGGGTTCCAACCTGCATCCTTGCACATGCCAGGCAAGCTCCAGAACTACTGAGCCACCACTCCAGCCTGTGAATTCTTAATGGAGGAGGGGGACAAATAATATTCAGAGGAAGTAAAGATGTGCTAGAGCAGTACTTTCAACCTTGGACATTGAAATCATCTGGGAAGCTTTAAAAATATCTGATGTCCTTGACAAACCTCTTTCCTCTGTGCTGTCCCATATCTTTTCTCTCCTGATCTCACAGCCTTCTTCACATAGTTTTTGCAAGGATTCTGTGATCATGACAATGTCTTATGCACATTGTAAAGCTGGTGTACCATGTAAGCAGTGGTTTACCAGTGCCCAAAGTGATTGGGAGAGCAGAGGAGATGGACGCCTTTACTAGCATGTGGGACTTTCTGATCTTTGTGGTCATGCTAGCTCCTTCTACTTAGGTGGTATTTGCTTATGAATAATCCCAACCAGCTTTTTCTGAGTACCTTAGTTCTGAAAGTATGGTGAGGGAAAGAAAACGTGGAGATGGGGAGGGAGAGTAAGGAAGAATGTGAAACAGCTGGGCTACACAGAAGTCAGTTATTCTACAAGCGCTGTTTTAAGTTGATGCTCCAGAGATGTGGGGGCCTCCTTCCAAGGTGCTTCAATTCACTGAAAAGATGATTTTTCCATGAGGCAAGGAGAGCTAAAGATGCAGCATGAAGGGAAAAACGTGACTCAAAATCCCTGCTCCCCTGGGGTCCCCACACTTCTGCCTAAAATGGTTTAATGATCCCCCTTCCTGAAGCTTTGAGAAATCCCAGGCAGCCAGTATGATTGATGAGGAGGTAGGGAGTGACAGGACAGGCCAGATGTAAATGGTGAGTAACCTGAACACCACACTAAGGGTTTGGCCTTTTCCTGGTTGCACCAGCCAGGCCCCTGAGTGGGTAAACTATTGAAATTTTATGACTTGGAGATGTTAAATGGGCCAGGATGAATAAGGCACAGGGGAGAACTGTAAGAATGTAGACAGGAGCCATCCTCATAGGGAAGCATGCACTCCTTGCCTGTGTTCCTCAAGAGGGGAGCAGAAGCCCTGACTGCCAGAGGTCACACTACCAACACCTCTAGCTGTCCCCCTGGGAAAGCCACTCCAGAAAAATGATGAATCACAGTCCCTAGGGAGGGAGGAGAGGGGTAAACTGAAAAGAAGAGAAGGAAGGAGTGAAAGGGTGGGAAATGAGGAAATAGTTCCTTTTGAAATGCCAGATAGAGTTTTCTCTGATGTGCCAAACACCCTCCCTCTTCCTGCAGGTATGAAGCAATTGAGAAATACCCATATCTCTTTTCTTGGTATCTGGGAAACTGAATATTCACATGAGGATTCCCAAGCTCTGAGATTCAATGGACAGCTCTTATAGCTCTCCCTTTCCTTCTCTGTGTAGCCAACATCATCAGACACACTAGCTGGCTGGGACTGCCAGTAGCTTCAGTTAAGACCATCATCTTGGTTTTCTGACTAGCCTGAGATGCAAGCCCAACACTAGACAGGTTTCCTAACCTCTCTAAATCTCAGGTTACTAATCTGTAGAATGGAGATTATAATAGTGTCTACCTTGAAAAGTTGTTTGGATGACTAAGGGAGATAATGTATATAAAGTATCAGCCCCCAGTGGAGAGATAGGCACACTAACACACTGTTGGTGGAGCTGCAGACTGGTACAGCCCCTCTGGAAAGCAGTATGGAGAATCCTTAAGAAATTAGGGATGACTCCACCATACGACCCTGCTATTCCACTCCTGGGTATCTTTCCAGGGGACTTAGAATCAGCACATTACAGTGACACAGCAATATCGATGTTCATGGCAGC
>PVKS010054074.1:0-10190 GCA_004027875.1 Aplodontia rufa
CTGAGGGTCCCTGCAGCTCAGACCAGGAAGAAACCAACAGCTGTGGTGGACAGCAAGGCGAGTTCTACCAGGGCCAGCAGGCCAGCAAGGCAGGGGCTCTGCTGAACCTGGAAGGAGCTCACAGTGTGCATTTACAAAACTATAACGCACTGGCTGAGAAAGAAGACCCCCTGCCTGAGACTTAAAGGGCTGAGTCACAGGTCTGGAACGTGCTTCTGAAACGATGTCTCTGAAATATCTTGGGCATCACTCTCAGGATGATTATAGCCTCCCAAGAACAGGGCCATTCAGTCAGCCAATCAGAAGAGCCTAGCACACGGTCCAGAGTGTATGGCTTTCTTACCTTGACTTTGATACATTTGAAACAAAATTGTCTTCTAGGCAGAAGAAAGCATAATCTGTGCAAAAGAGAACAAAACCTGAGACAAGGTTAGCATCTGTCATATGCATATTGTTCTTTAAAGAGAGAGGGACAGTGAGAGAAAGAGAACCACTTTTATTAGTTTTTCATATGACCTTCTTTGCTCACTTCTTTGCGTACATGGTGCTGTGGTTTGAACCCGGGTCCTAGTGCATGCCAGGCAAGCACCAAAACTGCTGAGCCACCTCTCGAGCCCCGTCATAAGCTTATAATATAGAAGAATATCATAATTATCAAATAATCAGTGTTTGCCTGCTCATAATAAAGCGATATTACAGAAATAATTCAAGATCTAATATCCATCACCATGGAAACAGGTCCACACTATGTTATTGAATTTAAGAACTTATCTGAGAACTTTGAGGATTTATACATGAGTAAATCTAAATAATAATCCTATTTTTGAAAAAAATCTATAATCATACTAAAATAAATAACCCAAAATCATGGAAAATGTATGAAATGAAGCTAAGTTATTTTAGTTGGCAACATTTAAGTCGGTTTTGATGTGTCTTAATGTCATTTTATTAGGATAAATACAGCTAAATATTCACATGTATTTCTAAATAGTTGGCTAAAGTTTGGAAAGTCATTTTCAGTCTTATAGTTACTACACTTACACCTTAAAGCAATCCTTTTACATGTTTTACTTTTATTCATCCAAAATATTTATGGAGCACTGACATTGGGTTCATGCTGGACCCTATGGGCACAGTGACCCTGTGCATCAGCCCAGCCAGCCCCAGTAGAACAGGGTCTGAGGTGGTCCTCGCCCTTCAGTATAGTAGGGAGAGTTAGTTATTGATGAGAAACTGGGTGTGTTCCTCAGCTTTTTGCTCCTGTGATCCAAATACCTCATAAGAATAACAGGTGAGGAAGGATTGATTCTGGCTCATGGCTCCAGAGGATTCAGGCCATGGTCATGTGGCTCTGTGGTTCCAGGCCTGTGACAGGCAAAACCTCATGATGGGAGGGTGTCGCAGAGGAATGCCGCTTAGCTCCTGGCATCCAGAAAACAGAGAAAGAGAGGAGCCAAAGAGAAGGGAGAGCCTTCCAGGGCATGCCCCTGCAGTCAGTCCCTTCAACTCAGCCTCAGTAGTCCACTCAGTTCTCAGTGGATTAATCCATTTGATGGCCTCCAAGGAGGTCAGAGCCCTCGTGATCCTTGTTAAAGCTGCACCTCCACCTCGGAACTTGCTGCACTGGGGCCCTGTCTTCCTACGCTTGAATCCTTTGGGGGACATTCAAGATCCAAACCAGAATGCTGCATATGATTAAATAGATACTTACAGCCAGACTACAGAAGACACAGGAGGAACGACAAGAAGAGGAAGGCTGGGGATGTGAGCAAGGCAAGGCAACATGGGTCCTCCCTCCCAACAGAAAGATGGCAGGAGAGAAGAGGAGGAGGCTCCAGGAGGTGCCCCGGAAGCGGGCAGCCCAAGTGCCATCTGGGAGCAGGAAGGGTCTGAAGCTGAAGTGGGGAGTGGCACAGGGTGAGCCTGGGGACTGGGAAGCCCACATATGTCTCCAGCGTGGGGCACCTGGCAGCCATTATCCTAAGAGAAGGATGGCAGGGAAGTTGAGGGACGTGGCCCCTTGTGCATCCCTAGGGAACTGCAGTGTTGGGAGTGAGTGATATCAGGGCCATGGGCAGTGAGGTGGTGGGGCTGCCCGGAGACAGCTTAGCAGATTTAGGAGGCTGCTTTGGTGATGTGCCCCAGGACTGTTAGATTCATGTGTAGAAGATCACCATGGCTGACGTGGGGAGAATCCAAGAAGTGTTCTGCAACCCTTCAGAAAGCTATGAGGAGGTGGAGTCTGGAGGCGTAGTCAGCTTGACCAGAATGCAGGCTGCCAGAGTCCTCAACAGGAATAGCGGTGGGTCAGCGGGGAAGATGAGTGGAAGGAGAAAATCAGGGTATGCTTTTGGCCATGTCTACTTTACTCAGCAAGCTTTGAATCTTCAGAGGAGCACTTGAACTCAGGCGGTTTATTTTGTTTTACCGTCTAGGGAAGCTGGCATTCAGATAGGTTAAGGCTTGGCTAGCACAAGAGACCCTGTTTCCGCTGGCGCGGCCTGTCCAGCTCAGGTCAGAGGCAGGGCCTGCTCCTTGCTCTGCTCACAGACAGCTCCCTGAAGATCCACTCTCCTCCTGCAGCTCGTGTTCAGAGAAGTCACATGACTGCAGAAAGCCACACAGACAACGTGGCCAGACCAGGACTCACTTCCAAGTCCTAACCATGGTGCTGCCACTACACGCTCAACGATGTCACATGCAGAGGAGAGAGACGCCGATCATTTATGGAATGATCAAGGTTGATCCCGCTTTTTCATTTCCTGGGGAACCCTGGATACTTGCTCAGGAGAGTTAGTGGAACCCTGGGGACCTAACATAGAAAAGCAGGGTTCTCAGTTACATTGGTTGAAGGCAGGCATTCCACAATTATATGTTGGCTGAAAGACAAACCATCAACACATTCTGGCACAATTCTCTCCTATCATCGATTACAAGTGTATTTTAAAAATCCTTTGTTTTCCAAGGTCCCTTTCCCTTGTAGCTACTGAGGAAGCATAATATTTTTTTTTTGCTTCAGAATGTAAATTTTATTTTATTTTTAAAATTTTATTCATTCCAGATCGTCTTTAATTTAGGAGGGAGTCGTTACCACACAATCATGAACAAATGCATAATGACAGAGCAAGTCAAGGCTGATGCCATTTGATGCTCTCCCCACTTTGGGTCCTCCCTCCCTGATCCCATGTTTCCCCCTTCTTTACCCCCATGTTAGTTGGGCTTCTCATGGAAGTTGAATGTTTCCCACTGGGTTGATAACCACAATGCACCCTCCCTACTAGTCCCTCCCCACCTCCCTGCCACCCTTTCTTCATCTCCCAATGTCATAGGCAAGGTTCCTCCTGCTTGTGTAAAAATTCAACCACGTTGAAGTTTTTTTTAGCTTAGCCAACGTTCAGTCTGTTTAAAGTGTGTTCTAGCTTCCACATAAGAGAGAAAATATTTGGCCTTTGAGTCTCTGAGTTTGGGATATTTCACTCAGCATAATTTTTTTCATCTCCATCCATTTGGTTGCAAATGACATGATATAGTTCTCTCTAATAGCAGACTAGTGTTCATCATTATATATACGTACCACAATTTTTGAATCCACTCATCCTGCGAGGGGCATCTGGATTGGTTCCATAGTGTAGCTATAGTAAATTGAGCTGCTATAAACATTGATGAATCTGTGTCTCTGTAATATGCAATTCTAGCTCTTTTTGGAAAATATCCAGGCGTGGGAGAGCTGGGCCATAGGGTGGATCCAGCCCTAATTTTTTGAGGAGTCTCCACACTGCTTTCCAGAGTGGCTGTACCAGTTTATAGTCCCACCAAGAGTGTGACAGTGTTCCTCTTTTCCCATAGCCCTCGAGCATCTGTCATTGTTATTTTTCTTCATTTTTGCCACTCTGACAGGAGTGAGGTGGAATCTCAGTGAAGTTTTGATTTGCATTTCTCTGATTGTTAGTGATGTAGAGCATTTTCTCATACACTTATGCTCTTTTTGGACTTCCTCCATTGAGAAACTTCTATTTAGCTCCCTAGCGTATTTATTGATTGGATTATTTGTGGTTTTGTCATTCAATTTTTTGAGTTCTTGGTATATTCTGGATATTAGCCCTCTGTCCGAGGTGTAGCAGGCAAAGATTTTCTCCCGTTCTGTAGGTTCTCTCTTGACACTTTTGACTGATTCTTTAGCTGTGCAGAAGCTTTTTAGAGTAATGGTATCCCATTCATTTATTTTTGGCTTTAAAGCTTGCCCAATGAGGGTCTCTTTAAGGATGGCAGGGCCGACCTTATGTCGTGTAGTGTTGGTCCTACTTTTCCTTCAAGCAATTGTAAATTTGCTGGTTTAATTTCCAGATCTTTGAACCATTTTGATTTGATTCTTGTGCAGTTGTGAGAGGTAAGGATCCAACTTCAGTTGTCTGCTTATGGCTGTCCAGTTTGTCGAGCACCATTTGTTGAACAGGCTGTCCTCCTTCCACACTATGTTTTTGCCCCCTTTATCAAATATCAGATGGTTAAAAATTTGAGGGTTTGTCTTGGAATCTTCAATTCTGTTCCTTTTGTCTTCATGTCTGTTTTGATACCAATACCACACTTTTTTTTTTGTTACTATAGCCCTATAGTATAATTTCAGATCAGGAATTGTGACACCTCCTGCTTCATCTTTCTTTCTCAGTAATGTTTTGGCTATACAGGGCCTTCTGGTATTCCATACGAATTTGAGAATTGCTTTTCATATATCTGTGAAGAATGTCATTGGAATCTTGATAGAGATTGCACTGAATCTGTATAAAGCTTTGTGTAGAATGGCCATTTGGAAGCATAATATTAAAACAAAGTTTCACTTGGGTATTGTAGAGGTGGTTAAGAATTCTGAATGCAGATACTAAAACACTGTGTCAAAAGGTGATGTTATTCCATCAGCAAGAAGAGCCATTGGGATTCAGTTTGAGATCATGAAGCACCTGAATGTTGCAAATGCCTGGCTTTTGTGTGTTTCCCATGCTGGATGGCATAGTGCGGGGACTTCAGGCTGCCTTCACTGGGACCCTCTGCTCCTCCTTTGATGGAGGTGAGCTGCACTGGAGACTTTGGCGTGCAGGAGAGTTCTCCCACATTCAAGATTCCAGCCCTCTGGAGTCCTTGTCTCCATCACCGTATCCGCAAGCACATAAGATACAGAAATCATCTGAGACGTGCACATATTTTGAATATGGATATTTTATTTGCGTTTGCATCAGACAAATATTCACATTTCAAGGGAGGAAATGGGAAAGCGGACTTCCAGAAAGGGAATCTGTCCTGCCCTGTGAGAAGCTGAAGAAGTATCCCTGTGGTTCAGGATCTCAGTTCGCAGGAAATAGAAGTGCAATTCCTGATCGCTGGGGGGTGGAACTCATTAAACCTAAAAAGATGGAAACCTCTTCTGAGCACACTTAGAGTCTGAATTGATGGTGTGTGTCTATTAGCCTGCGCTTCTCACATCTTGTCCCCTTTCTGAATGGGATAGTTTCACAACCAGCATTATTTTAACATGGGTGTAGGGTAACTAAAATGTAGTGTGAGGTCAATGTCTCCCCAAAGGCCTTTGTGGGCACCAAAGGGCTCCTGATCGCAGTCTCTGCTGGGAGTGTGTTTTCCCTGGGTGTCAAAACGCTCTCTAGCGACTCAGATCTTGATTGGATGATAAAGGCAGCTTTGTCCACCGCTCTGCGATTCCTAAGTTGGAACTACACTGAGCTGCTTGCCTTTCATACTTGTGTGTTTGGGTTTCTCTCCCTTTTCCGAGGAAGGTGCTGAGGTGGGGTAAGAAGGACTGGTGTCACTTCATCCCCCCCTCTGCTGCTACTGTGTCTCATTTCTGGTTTAACAAACGTCTCTTCCAAGTAGAGGCTGATCTAGCTCTTTGTTTGCTGTGCTTTCTATTCAGTGAACACTGCGGGGCTCTACAATAGCTGAGAAATAGCACGGTTGTTACAACTGCAGCTAATAAACCATGCATTCATTCTCTCACTTATCCACTTAGTGCCTCAGTGAGTGCTCCCTGACATAGGCCAAGTAAATGCAATGCTGTAAATAATTCTACAAGCCTTGTGGATTGCTGCTTGTGGAATTCTCATACTTGTTTATGAGACTTTTTTATGAAACCTTATATTTTTATGCATTGATTAATTTGTTGAGTTATTTTTATAAGCTTATTCTTTAATACTTTCAGTATAAAGTACCAATTAATCCTTCAAATGATATGCATAAGATATGATTTGGGAAAGTGTTGCTCCCCCACCCCACTTCCTTAAGTCTTGCTTTGCTGGACTTAGACCAAATTTAAAATTTGTTCTCAAACTCATATTTTAATTGTTGAATTAAATTCATCTAGTTAATATTTTACAAATAAATGATTGATCTGTGTCTTCATATAGGATTCTGAGATCTTTGCCATCATAATTTGCAAAGAAATTTATAATTTTATTTATTCATTTTGGGACTGGGGATGCAACTCAGGAACTGAGCCAATGAACCACGTCCCCAGTCCTCCTCCTTTTTTTTTTTTTTTTTTAATTTTGGGACAGGGTCTTGCTAAGTTGTTTCAAGTCTTGTAAAACTGCGTCAGCCTCCGGAATTCCTGGGATTACAGGTGTGCACCTGGTCCCTACTTTTATTTTTTTAAAAATATGTTGTGCTATGTAAATTAAAATGTCCACTTCACCTGAAATGTGTGCTATAATTTCATACATATATTCCAACATTTTAATGCTACCACTAAATTTCTCATGTAATATTTATCTTTCATGGACTCTTTCATACCTTTAATATCAGGTATCTCTCCCACTTTTTAACAAACCAACTTTGTCATTATCTTTTGCAATGATGCCAGCTACCAGTGTTTTAGTGAGAAGTGTCGAATTTGTGCTTTGGGAAGCCTCCATGTTGGCTAGAATGTTCTCGTGTAGATAGAGTCGTAAGATCATTCAGAACCAATAGAAAAGTGCTTGCTTCTTTGCAGGCAGAATACGTTCTTGTGAAGTACCATTTTGAATATAACTTCTTTAAGGAAGAATGGAAGTAATGCCACCCATACGTAAAACACTTCAGAACAGGTTTCAGTCTGTGTATGCACTGGAATTAAAACCTTAGCATTTGATAGACCCAAATACAGACAGTTCTGTGAATAATAGGGAGAAGGAAAGGAAAATGATTTTCCCCTTGGTGACACAAAAGCACGGTATCTGATGGGGAAGTCCATATCTCCCAACACGAAGTCGGGAGTGAATAAACTGGTTTTGAAATCTGTATTTTACTTGGAGAGCTGCTACTGAAATGCCCACCGCAATTTGCGCTGCAGAGGTGTGTGGGCTCGGCACCGCTGAGCACGGCGTGAGGTGGCCGTTTATAGGCAGATGGCTAGCAATAGCTGCCCAGGGCTGGCTCAGAAAATCACAGAGCTGAGCTTGTCACACCCTGTTCTCTGCAAAAGCACCAGGAATGAGGCATTCCTAATCTAATTTCCTTGACATTATTACACAGGACATAAATAAGAGAAATGGTTGTTATTGTTTTTCTCCATTATGGAAAAGAAGTAAAAGCAGCTTGAGGCAGGATGATAAGGAGCTACACTTTGCAAAAAGTGAGAAGATTCTTGGGTGGAAAGCACTTAGTGAAATTTTTTCGTTAGTGCATTTTAAATCCAGGCTTTAAAATACATTTTCTTGAAGATGGAAAATATCTATTGTTAGACTAACCCCAAGGGTTCCCCATGCCGTGAAGCCCACATTCTCTATTTTGAGCTCAGTAGTTCCAAAATTCATGAGGAAGTTAGAAAAGTTGCTATTAAAATATAACAGAGATGAGGGCAAATTAAGCTACATGAAGAAACAGGACATGGGAATAAGATGGCAAAGAGCAAGGAAAATGTTGGATCCATCCCACTGGAATTAAGAAAGCAAAATATGTTAGATTTTGGGTACTGGTAGAAGTCATTGCTAAATATTTTTCTAATGTTGTTTTTAAATTAAATCATATCCTCTAGACACTGATTGTCATGTTCAAATATGTCAAATGCTCTCAGTATATTAGTGTATCTGTGTATGGTCAGCTTGATCAGGAGCCAAGGCATCGGCATCTAGTTCCTCCTGAGACAAGCAGTGCAAAGCTGGGCCTGGATGGCTGGGCCCTTGTGTCCAGCATCAGTGTTGACACATAACGTTGGGAATATCCGTATTTCCAACTTCAAATCACAATTAAACAAACCAAGTTCTGGGATGAAGGTTTCTGTTGTTGCCGAAACACAGCTGTTGAAACCCTCGGCTCCATACTTGTTCTAGGAGTGCCTTTGGGAGGTGTCCCTCATGAGGGTGGGGCCCTCCTGATGCCATCACTGCCCTCAGAGAAGAGGAGGAGCTTAGAACTCTGCCACTCTTGGGGCTGCCTATACACCAGGATCAGGTCCCTAGCCAGGCAACAAATGTGTTGGCACCTCAGTCTCCAACTTTGAGTCCACAACTGTGAGAAATAGCGATTGCTGTTTAAGCCATCCAGACTATGTGTTTTGCTATAGCAACCAGAAATGAATGAAACAAACTGTATTCTCTTCTTATGTGTTAATTAAAAATGTATCAAAAGAATTACAAAACATTTTAGAGGATTTTGCAATTGTTTTCTTGGTGTATATTTAAGGAAAATTGAAAAATGTGTAACAGTGTAGCAATAGTTTGACTGTTGTTATGATTTATTTACGAAGTGTTTCCCAGCCTCTAGGAGACAATATAGCAATGATTAGCAGGAACATAGTGATTGGATTCCGTGAGTTGTACCTGATTAATGGACTCCCTCACTTGATGCATGGATAATTTGGAAGGACTATGGTACTGATTGATAACCACAGGCAGGTAGGGTGGGGCTGGACACACTAGGACACTGGGGCCATGCATGCCTTTGGATTTATGTTTTGTCCCTGGTCCCTTTCTTTCTCTGTCTGGGCTTCCTGGCTAACAGGAGCTGAGCAGGTGCCCTTCCACCATGATGTTCTATCTCATCTCAGGCCCAGAACAATGGAGCCGGCCGTCTATGGACTGAACTTCTGAAACCATGAGCCCCAAATACACTTTTCCTCCTTGAAGTTGGTGAACTCAGGTATTCTGGTCACTGGTGAAAATTTGACTAACATTGTCATCTTTTGGACGTTCTGTACAAGCCGTCTTATGCAATGTAGAAACCAGAGGAGGCTCACTCACCCATTCCTTTTGAGCAGCTCCTAACCTATGTGGGAAGCCCTAGGCATGGCTGGCGGTGGGCTGCAGAGAGCAGTGATCACAGGCGCCCGGAATCAGCTCACTTACTTGAGAGGCTGCAGATGTCTGCCGGGGAAATCAGCCTAATGGGTCGAGCACTCTGCTGGAATCTCCTCTGTGGCCCACGCTCCCTGAGACACAGTTTGAACAGATTACCCTTCTCCCTTCCAGCTCAGCACTTCCTTGGTAGACCCTGGCTGTACTTACTCTTAGTAACAGCAGGACAGGGTGACATGGAAGCCACAGGGGCAGCAAGAAAGCAAGGATGCAAGGATGCAAGCAGGGCCCCTGGTTTGCAGTCAGGATCTGCATATTCAGAAGGAAGTCCCTTCAAGTTTCAGCTTGCGGAGCTTTTCATCCATGCTCTGGGTTTATGCTTTAAGTGAAGCCTTAGTTGTTTTCAAGAGATGCTTCATTTTCCTTAGTCATTTATAAGAAAGCAGTGGGGTAGGAGTGAAGAGAAACTGCCAAAACTCTAGAAAGCAGGCAGGGCAGCTGGAGTGAGGGTGGGGTCTGGCTGGGGTGGGTGGCCTGATGTGGCACAGTGGGATACAGTCACTGTTCACCGCTCAGGAGATTCCAGAGCTACAGGCTTGTACAAGAAAACTCTGGTGTTCAAGGTGGTTGAAACTAACCATGATTATGGAGCAGAATTTGCCTGTCTGACAACTTCTGCTACAAGAGCTAGAATTCACTTCTTTCTTTCTTTCTCTTTTTTTTTTTAAAGAGGGAGAGAATGACAGAGAAGAATCAATTTTATTTATTTTTTCATCCATCTGGCCTTTGTTTCTTTGAAACTTCATTGTGTACGTGGTGCTGGGATTTGAACTTGCATCCTCGCACATGCTGGGCAAGTGCTGTAACCACTAAGCTACCACTCCAGCCCCTAGAATTCATTTCTTTATGTACATT
>PVKS010054075.1:0-10188 GCA_004027875.1 Aplodontia rufa
TCAAATATCAAATAGTTAAAGATATGAGGGTTTGTCTCAGGATCTTCTATTCGGTTCCACTGGTCTTCGGTTCTGTTTTGATACCAATACCATGCTGTTTTTGCTACTACAGCTCTGTAATATAATTTCAGGTCAGGGATTGACCTATTTCTTCCTTTCTATAGAGTAGTGTTTTGGCTAGTCTGGGTCTCCTGTTGTTTCATATGAACTTGAGAATTTCTTTATCTATATCTCTGAAAAATGCCATAGGTATCTTGATGGGGATTGCATCGAATCTGTAAAGGGCTTTGGGTAGAATGGCCGTCTTTATTATATTGATTCTGCCTAACCATGAGCATGGAATGTTTTTCCATCTGCTCAGGTCTTCTATAATTTCTTTTTTTAGTGTTTGATAATTTTCTTTGAATAGGTCTTCATTATCCTTTGTAAGGTTAATGCCCAAGTATTTCATTCTTTTGGAAGTGATGGTGAATGGGAGAGATTTTCTGATTTCTTCTTCTGCAGATTTGTTGTTGGTGTAAAGAAATGCTAGCGATTTACTGGAATTGATCTTGTATCCGGCTACTTTGCTAAAACCACCTATGAGCTCTAGGAGTTTTCTGGCCGATGTTATTGGGTCTTCTAGGTATAAAATCATGTCGTCTGCAAATAGAGATAACTTGACTTCCTCTTTTCCATAAGGAATACCTTTGATTTCCTTGTCTTGCCTGATAGCTCTGGCAAGGGTTTCAAGGACTATATTGAACAAGAATGGGGATAGTGGACAGCCTTGTCTCATACCTGAATTCAGTGGAAATTGAGCAAAGCTTTTACTGAGATTGGCATTCTTGGACCAGATTCACCAGCCAGCCAGAGTGAGGGCAGGTAGGGGAAGTGGCCCACTTCTCCAGCTGGGCCGCAGTTTATCTGGGGTGGGCAAAGGCAGTTTAGGGGCCTTGTCCTTTGCAGATTGGCTGGTGACCCCATCAATCATCAGGTGGCTTCCGGAGGCCATTAGGGCTTTTCTGCCAGCATTTGATTCCCTGTCCCCACCCAGCTGCCTGGAATCAACCTAACAGACTTTTTGGGTTATTTCCTATTTTTAAGAATGTAAATAAATTTCTTATTTATTTCATTATCAATGATTATTTCCTCAGCATCATTTCCTAGACATGGAGTTAGTGAGCCAAAGAATATGAGCAGCTTAAAAACTTTAGATACATATTGCCAAGTGACTTTGTACCTCCACTAACCTGAAAATTAAAAGGCAAAAAAAAAAAAATAACCCAAACAAACAACTTTCCAAAATTATTAGGAAACAATTCATCATTTCATTTTTTTTGTTGTTAGTGAGATGAAAGATTTAAAAAAATAATATAGGCTATTATTAGTTCTCTTTTTGTGAATTGTAGAGCAGTTCTTTGTTTAATTGTCTATTTATTGTACTTCATGTTTGAAGTTGCTGCTCCAAGCCTGTGCCTTTCAGATTTCCTGTTTTTTCTGACAGGGAGTGGGCACTTTGCCCTTCCGTCAATACTGGGTCCAGCCTTTAAAGAAACCAGTCGCTGTACACTTTGCCTTTTAGTTTCCTTAAAAAAAAATTGGGGTCTCGTTGCGTGTTTGGGATGCTCATCCCAACAGTTCTGCTTGATTGATTTTCAAAAGACTGCTTATTCCAGACCTTCAGTGTCAGTGGTAACATCACCTGATATTTCTATTTCGCTAGTTCAAACCATCATCCCCTTTCACCAGATTATTTCAAAAATCTCCTCCATTAGACTTTCTTCCTCCCTCTTCCTCCTGGCCTAGTTTATACCCCACTTCTTACCTCGAAAACAAACAACCAATCAAAGGAATCACTGCCTGGGCCCCATTACGGCCCATAAATATTCTCTGACTCCGTATTGCTTGCTGAACACATTTGGAGCTTGGTTTCTGTGCTCGAGGCCGGTCCTGACATGGTCCCAGCTCATCCTCCTGTTCCGATTTTGCATTTCTTCCATAATTCATGAATCTTACAGCACCATCAAACAAAATCAGCAGCCCTTATGCCTTTGTTCATAGTGCTGTCTTTGAATGTCCTGCATCCTCATCTCTCCTTGTCCAAGCTCTTGAAGACACTGTCCACATGCTTTCCCAGCACAAAGTAGTCTCCACTCCCCCAGCCAGGAGCGGCTCTCTCCCTTTCAAGTGCATCAAACACATATTGCATATAAATCTTAGAGAACTTATCTTCCCCTGTTGTCTCCTATGGTTATTTTTATAGATGACTTTTCTTACTTAATGAGAAGAAGAATACAAATCTAAATATATAACTAGCATGCTGAAAGGTCTTGGAGAAAATCAGTCAAAATACTTAAGAGGCTCATGTTTTTCTTCTCACACTGTGGCTTTGGTCCCTGACGTTTCCTGTCCTAGTAACTTGACTGTTTCCCAGCTCTGATGTCCATGATTTTAATCCTGAAATTTGCACGGGGTTTTCTGAAATGCACATCAAGATTCCACGTTGTTTTCCTTCTATGTAGGAGGAAGAGAGGCAGGGAGTTGGTAAACAAGACTGGAGCTTCCCCAAACAGGCAGTCAGAGACTTTGATCAGTAGCTATGTTAAGCACCTTCCTTTCTGTTGCCTCATGAGGATCTATTTTCCAGGTTGTTTTGAGGAAGCAGGAGTGACCACACTCCCATAACCAGAGAGCCAAGGTACCATTTTATATGACTTTTGTTTCTTGTGAATATAATTATTTACACTCAGAATTCTGCAATCTGGAAGAGTTACCCTTCCTGGGCAAAGGGGCTAAGTTTCTAATTCAGTGCACTGTACAGTTGAGAATCTCCTTCTATCCAGATCTTAACACCATCATGTCTTCATTTGGCATTGTCTGTTTGGAAATTCTCTGACATCATTCCAATTTTAAGACTGTGAAAATTAATACTTTTCAAAACATCACAATATCTTGACACATTACGATATTCCCCTCAACTCCTTCCTGTTCACTGGGATGCTCACTGCAAGGTATGGGGGGTGGCTGAAAACAAATTTACTTTTTCTCATGAGTTTGAATATATTTGTTTCTGAAAGGGACAACTTAGCTGAATCTGAGATCCAATCCCTTGGCTTGCCAGGAATCACCAGGGGTGAGGGGTCAGAAGTAGGCTCAGCAGCCAAACACAGAGTCAACCTCCAAGTGGAAGATTCCACAGAGCAAGCAGAGAAATATCTGTTGGTCTTTACTCCCCACTGTTCACCCATCCTGGTCTCTTGAAAGGTCTTCACCACCTTGCCTGCCCCTTCCTTTATGTCCAGTCCTGGTAGGTGCCAACATTTCTCCTGGTTATGCTATGTTTGTACCTGACCCTGGGACCTGACCTGTTATGGAAAACCCTGAGCCCTGTGCATAATACATTGTGATCTGAAAGTTGCTGCTGACTGGCCTTTGGGCGCAGGCAGGGACTGGAGAAATGTTTATTCAACACCTCTATGTGCTGGCCACTGATCAAACTGGGCAAGGAGTAACCATGGAACAAGGTGGAAGCAAAGAGAGGGAAAAGCAGCCTACTTTCATTAACTATTTAAGGAGCCCCATCCTAAAGGTGAGCCATCCATCATCTTCACGGGGAGGGGTGAGGCCATGCCTCTTCTAGGCAAAGTGTGAATGGCTGGGCAAGCTCATCTAACATTTGCTTTATTGGTTCCGAAAGGGCTGAAGCTAGTTCCTCAGTTCACAAATGCACAGGTGTCTCATTCTGAGGTTTGAGAAGTAGCTGATGATTCACTGAATACCTTACATTATTCATTACTAACTTATTGAGCTCTTACTCAGTGTAAGACCCTGAGTTGTGAAGAAAATAAATTCCTGATCCGTACTTTCAAGGTGCTTCTGGATCAGTAGCAAAGATACACATGGAAACAACCAAAAATTATAGAAAATAAGTACTTATTAGCATTATTAAAGAATAACTAATTCTACATGGAAAACTGTGAACAGTATTTTAGGAGGTGAAATTTACTTTGTGTCTTTGAGTAGTAGGTGGAGAATGGGGAGAAGGAAAATGGAGTTTGAAAAAGAAAAAGAATGAATAAGATACTGACTTGAAGATGCCTGGTATCAGCTAACCATCAGCTAAGCGTGGAAAGCCAACTACTTTTCTGACAGGGGTTTAATATCCAGAATATGTAAAGAACTAAAAAACCTTAACATCCCCCCCAAATCTTCAAATAATCCAATCAATAAATGGACAAAAGATCTAAAATGGTATTTCTCAAAAGAAGAAATTCCAATGCCTAACAAATGCATGAATAAATGTTTGTTATCCTTAGCAACTAGAGAAATGTAAATCAAAATTACATTGAGATTTCATTTCACTCCAGTTAGAATGGCAATCATCAAGAATACAAGTAACAGTAATTGAAGGTGAGAATGCAGAGAGAAAGGTACACTTGGGCTTTGCTGATTGGATTGCACACTGGCACAACCACTCTGGAAATTCTTCAAAAGACTAGGAATGGAACCACCATAGGACCCAGCTATTTCACTCCTTGTTGTTTATCCAAAAGAACTAAGATCAGCATACTGTAGTGATATAGGTACATCAGGGTTGATGGTAGTGCAATTCACAATAGCCAAGTTATGGAACCAACCGAGGTGCCTGTCAACAGATGAATGGATAAAGAAAATGTATATGCACAAAATGGAGTTTCATGCAATCATAAAGAAGAGTAAAACTGTCATTTGCTGGTCAGCGGATGGAACTGGAGAATATCACATTAAATGGAATACACCAGACTCAGAAGGTTGGGGATTGAATGTTTTTTCTTGTATTGGAGAGAGAAAAAGTGGGGGGTCGGGGTGGGGAGAATGCAAAAAAAAAAAAGAAAGGGATCTCATGAAAATACAAGAAAGACCGATAGAATAGAGGAAGGGAATGAGATGAAGGTAGAAGGGAAGGAAACAGGGGAGTACTGGAGAAAGAAATCTACCCTTCTCTATTCTTTGAATTTTCAGATTCACTTTCTATATGGGAAGGAGCAAGAGTGATAAACACACATGTTAGAGCAGGAAAATGAAGAAAACTATTTTACAACTTAATCTACTCAGTTCTTTTGTAGTTTAAAAATATTGATTTCTAGATACTCTTGAAGAATGAAGATGATAATAATAATAATTATTGCTTATTATTATTAGTAGTAGTAGTACTGGGGATTGAACCCAGGGATTCTTTACCATTGAGTACATCCCCAGTCCTTTTTATTTTTTATTCTGAGACAGGGCCTCTTTGGGTTGCTGAGACTGGCCTCAAACTTGCAATCCTCCTGTCTCAGTCTCTTGATTTGCTGAGATTATAGATGTGAGCCCCCATACCTGCTGAAAATTTATTTTTTTTAAAGCAGACATAAAGAGGGTATTTCTGAGCTTTAAGTTAGAGCATTAGTATCCACGAGTATTTGCGGAACACCTGGAGTTTGTGAGGGTGGCCTGCGGACACAGGGAAGGAAAAGACTTAGTAAGCCTCAGATAAATGTGAAGAAGCAGACATGAGTCTCAGAAGAAAACAAAACACTATGCATGATGAGGGCTTTAGGTAATGAAATGCTCTGGTGGGTTGTTTCCCTTGATCCATTTTTTTTTTTGTATGAAGAGTTCTATTAACTTTATTAATCCTGATGGCTTCAGTGACTCATCACCTGAAGCCAAAGGCAGGAGAGGAGGATGGATGTTCTCAGAGGTGCTGAATTGGAAGAGAACATGTCCATTCTTCAGTGCTGTGTAACTGTCACAAAGAATTCAAGTATTTTTAAAAACTTTATTAGATTTTAGTGTTTTTGAGGTGTATCTATTATGTACAAGCCACCGTTCCAAATGACAAAGATGAACAAGAGATGATCTTTGCCTTTGCCTACAGGTGGGAGAGTGGAGACATTTACTTTCACATCTGCATTAGATTAGAAACCTTCTCTTTGTCATACTGTCGATGAGATCAAGATCATGAGGGTCAAACGAAATAATGGTAGTGAGCTATTTGTTTGTGTTCCCTTTTCTTGGGTTGTCAGAGACTTGGCGGAATGAACGTTGGTTCTGATCCTCATCTGGAATATAGGGGTGATAATTACAAACATGAAAGAGGCCAGCCCAGGGGCCCTGGTAAACAATGGTTTAGTTTCCCTCTCTGTCCCTGCTGGATTTGATTCTTCCATATTGGAACTTTCATAAACTCAGATGAGGTTATTGTTCCTTCTGAGGCCCCATAGCACAGTTTCTTTTTCTCTTTTCTCTCCTCTTTCTCCTTACCTCTGATGATCTCTCTCTCTCTCTCTCTCTCTCTCTCTCTCTCTCTCCTTTTCCTCCCTCAACTGACTTCCCATTTATCTCTTTTGACTCTGGTAGGGAATTAAAGCTTCCATTTGAACACTCTGTTGTGCTTATCATAGAAACTCTTTTATGTTGCTGCTTCTAAACATAAAACAGGCGAATCTAATGTTTCATATGAATTCCAGAAAACAAAGTACATCTTTTGACTTTAACCTTGTCATTTTTCATTCTTTCTGGAAAGGTGACCTATGAGGTGAGGTCCCTCCCCGTGTCTGTTAGAGACAGGAACATCCGTAGTAAACTTTACAAAGAGAATAATCTGTTTGATTTTTGACGCAGGTCATTGGCCTGGCCAGCTTTGGCAAAGGTGTCTTACTCTTCTTTCTTCATAGTGAGCACACCCAGGGCTCACAGGTAGCCAGATTCCAGCTCAACGATTCTGAGCAAAGCTGAGCTCTGGCAATTCCAATGAAGTTGCTTTGCCTCTCCCTTCCTAGAGCACAGAGTTCTCTGGTTTGGAGAGGTCGGCAGAGCTTGGTCAGCTTAAAGTGGATTGCTGAAAAGCTATGGCTGTCTCTGTTGCTTTATGCAGAGGATAGTAGTATTCACTTACTCATTCATAACAATTGCCAGGGTTTGACTGTGTCCTCCCAAATTACTGTGTTGGGAATGCAGTCCCCAGTGCAGTAGTGTTGGGAGGTGGGACCTGGTGAGAGGTGATCAGGTCACCAGGGCTCTGTCCTTGTGAGTGGATTGATCTCACTATCTGGGGAATGGGTTAGTTATCAAGACAGTGGATTTGTTATAAAAGTGAGTTAGGCCCTCTCCTGCATTCTTGCTTTTGGGCGATCTCGTTATTCCTTGGGATGATTTAACAAGAAAGCCCTCACCAGGTGCAGCCCCTTGATCCTGGACTTCATAGCCTCCAGAACTGTAAGAAACAAATTTCTTTCTTTTTAAGTCACCCAGTCTGCTGTATGCTGTCACAGCAACACGAAATGGGCCAAGACAACATATATCTACTTTGAGCCTGCTTTGGGCTGGGTGCTGTGCTAGGTGCTTTCTTATCTAAGAGGATAACTGCTTTCCTAGCGAGGAAGCAGTCTCAGAGGGGAGGATGATGTTCTCATGGGCGGCTCTCTGGCATGCTTCTTCCACTTTTGAGCACCTGTGATATGCTTCTTTCTATGCTAGGTACATTCACACTAATTTGCATAGCAAAAAAATGAAAAATAAGATTATTAACCCATTTTATACATGGGGACTGTTACTGTTTGAATCTGGAATGTCACCCAAAGACTTGGTCCCCAGCTGCTGGTGTTTTTGAGAGGAGTGGAACCAAGGAGGAGGAAGGAGGTCACTAGGGCTGTGTCCTGGAAGGGTGTGTCTTCTTCCTGGCCCATCCTCTCCTTTTTCTGTTTCCAGGCTGCCCTGAGCTGGGCTGGGTCACACCCTTCCTACCATGATGTCCTGCCTCCCCACAGGCCCACAAAGACCCGGCCAAACGACTGTGGACCAGAACCTCTGAAACCACAAGCCAAAGTGAATCTATAAGTTGATTTTCTCAGGTATTTTGCACAGGAAATAAAAAGCTAACATGAGGATTATAGAATAATGACTTGAATTTGAGTATTGAAGAGAATATTTTTGAGACAGAGTGAAACGTAAGCTTATGGCAGAACATGGAATACAGGGGTCAAGGCTATACAAGGACTTGAATGCCAGCTGGAGGAGTGTGGACTTTATCTGGGGCAATCGCAAACCTTTTAGAATTCAGCTTTATCTGCATAACAGAAACCATATTACTTAAACTTTTTTTTTTTTGAGAGAAGGACAGTGTGTGAGAGAGAGAGAAACAGAGAACCAATTTTTATTGAGTTTTTCACATGGCTTTCATTGCTCTGACACTTAGTTGTGTACGTGGGTGATGGGGTTTGAACCCGTGTACTTGCGCATGCAGGGCAAGCACCGTAACCTCCGAGCCACCGTCCAGCCCCATATTTCTTAAACTCTTAAAGCTTAAAAGTTACTAAAAAATTAAGCATATATGTGAAAGAAGATTTCAGTTTTTCATAGGAAAGAAACTTTTTAAAGACATAACTAAATAATAATAAAACAAGAAAATATTATTTTAGTGAGATTGATAAATGAAATTGATGAGAAGCTGGCTGTATGATTCATGAAAATTAAATCCACACACACACACACACACACATACACACACACACACACATAGGGAAATCCCAAAGAAACACTGACTTGATGTGAAAGGAAAATGAATCCAGTCCAAAGAAGGGCCCCACTCAGGTAGGATTCATTAGAACCAAGGTCAAGTATACCTGTGAAGTCCTAACTGTAATATGATGGAGAAGCCTTATGGCGACTGCGATTTTACTCTAATCTGAAAATGTTTTCATTGATTTTGACACCATGGATTCCAAATTCATGGAAGTTTGGTTATTTTTTGGAAAAATAAAAAAAAAAACTGACAAACAATTTAACAGTCTAAACAAGGTACCGTGAAGATAATTAAAGTGCTTGGGAGCATAAATTATAACAAAGTAATTCCCTGTGTTTCAGAACCACATTTTACGTATAATTTATATACTGTCTATGAATGATTTTTGTTATATGTTAATATGGTTTCCAAAGGCTATCCGGTAAAGCTCATTTCATCAGTTTGGTTTTAGAACACATCTGAAGATGTGCACATCTGACATCTTTTTTTTTTCTTTAAGAGAGAGGGACAGTTAAAGAGAGAGAGGGAGAGAGAATCAATTTTTATTTAGTTTTTCACGTGGATTTCGTTGCTCCAAGACTTTGTTGTGTATGTGGTGCTGGGGTTTGAACCAGCGTCCTTGCGCATGCCAGGCAAGCGGTGCAATCTGAGCCTCCGCTCCAGCCCCCATCTTTAAAAATATTTTGAATTAATACAAAGTAGGCAGTTTCTATTCTTCAAATACATACATGCATTTGCACTATATTATATCAGATAAATCATACTTCTTTAAAAAGTGGAGGAAAGGGGCTGGAGTGGTGGCTCAGTGGGTAAAGTGCTTTTCTGGCATGTGCAAGGACCCAGGTTCAAACTCCAGCACCACATACACAACTAAATGTCAGAAAAACAAAATCCAGATGAAAAAATAATCAAATTGGCTCATATAAAGGTTATATGGGCCAAGCACATTCACTAGAATAAATTGGTAGAATCATTAATTGATTTTAGACTTTCAATATGCTTTATGTAGTTACAATTAATAGCTGTTGATTAGAACTAATCTCCTTTTAGTGATGGTGTCCAGAATATTTTGAAAGATAAAGATAAGAATCTTATTTCAAAAAAGTCATTGAGCACAATTCTGTATTACATATGAAAATAGTTATTTTCAATTTGATATAAGAACTAGGGGATTATGTGACTCATGCTGAAAATATCTTAAGGAAATAGTATAGTACATACAGCTGACTTTAATATTCACTTTTTTCCCTGTAAAATTTTATGTCTGAATATTAGAATGAAAAGGGACTCTGAAGTTATTATCTTAAATAAATAAAAGCCCTCCATTATGCATTACCTACAATTGTCTTTGTATTTCAGTTATAAGTAGTTTTTAGATTTTGCCTGTAATTTCCAGATATTTATGTAGTTTCTTAATTCATCTTCCATGAGTACTTGCCTTTTCATTTTGAAGCTGCTCTGAGACTACTTCTGGAATTCTCGAGAGTAAAGAGCAAGTGTTTTGCATGCCTTGGATCTTGTCAAGGGTCTGATGCAGTGTTTTGCACATACACTAAAATCTTTATAAATGTTTTTAAAGTATGATGGCTCTAGGATTGATGGAGGTGATGATGGTGGTGATGATGATGGTGATGATGATGATGGTGGTGATGATGATGGTG
>PVKS010054076.1:0-10150 GCA_004027875.1 Aplodontia rufa
TCTCTCACTGTCCCTCTCTTTAAAAAAAAAAAAAAAAAAGGATGACCCTGACAAATCTCAGCTGATGTGTAGCAATAGATAGGAACAAGATCAGTTTTGATCAAGTTGGTCTTAAACACCTGGCAGGAGGGTATAACCAAAGTTCAGTCCTACATGGACATTAAGCCACAGAGACAATGGCTCTTTTTTAGACATTACTTGAGGTGCATGCTTATTAGTTCTCTCAAAGGTAGATGAAACTGGGAGGTTACACAGCCAAAGGAACTATGTCTACCAGACAGAAGTTAACACTAAAGAGTAAACTGCTTTACAGAATCACATGGGACTACAGCCCAAGGATACAGAAGCCATTTTAAAAGCTAAATGCCACATTTAGAGGGGGTTCCCCTATTTCACAACTCTTCAAAGAACTTTTCTTACTGTTACACTTCCTCTACCTCAGTACCTTGCAACTGAACCATATAGGTCTCTTTTTCAGTGTTTGCTCTTCCAGAATTTTTCTTTCTTTCTTTCTTTCTTTCTTTCCTTTTTCGTTTTCTTTTCTTTCTTTCTTTTTTTTTTTTTTTTGGTGTAATGGCACCCTGATAAAAAACTTAAGTTCCAGTATTCCCTTTGCTTTCTGTGTGCCCTCTACTTTAGCCTCAGCTGACACTATATATGAAGCTGAATTAATGAATTCATCTGGTTTACTCCGGATCCCCTCCCTAGGGTGAAAGGGGCCATTTTCCTACCAGCAGTGGTTGGACTCTCCCTAGCCTCCTCACTCACTGCCTCCAGGTTGGGGGCAGGAGGACTTGGTTATGCACTCACTGCCACCCAGAGGCCAGAACAGCAAATCCAAGAGGCAGTGGAGGCATCTGCTGCCTCCCTGGCCTCCCTACAAACATCTATTGCCCAAGTTTTCTTCCAAACTGCTGAACACTAGATCTCCTGACAGCGGACAAAGGCTGTTACATCAATGAAACTGGGCCAATTGGGAAGAACATCAGAACTCTCAGACATCTGAACGAGAGGCTTAAGCGGCAACAGTCAAATGACCCTTAGCCAGGATGGCTAAACTCCACTCTTGTCACCTGGCTGACCCCCATCCTTACTCCCATATTAGTGATAAGACTCCTTCTAATGACTGCTCCCTGTCTCCTCAGGTTTGCCTAAAAGCACATGAGTGAGGTCACTGGAGTAACACACAACCAAATGCTCTTGCACCCTTACAGCCTCCTCCCTACCAACAAACCAACACCCAAACCTTCCCTTCCCCCACAACACCCCATAAACAGCAGGAAGTAGCCAGATGGAAATCAACACCCTATATCACCAAAAAGCTCAGAATGTTAGGTCAGTTTCGGGTGGCTGGGTGGGGGCAGGCCATCAGGCAGCCATTGTGTGAGAAGTAACAACCAATCAATCAGAAGCTGGCAGATAAAGCCCAATGGCGTCTCACAATCATCCAATGAGTGATGGAGTCACCAGCCAATCCCCAAAGGACAAGGCCCCCAAACTTCCTCTGCCCATTCCAGATTACAAAGTCACTGCCCAGCTGGGGCCGTGTGCCACTTCCTCTGCCTACCCTCACTCTGGTGGACCAGTGAACCTGGCCTGAAAGCCACGAATCCCAATAAAAAGGTTTTGCTCAGCTGCTTTTAGATCTGGCTCCTTTTTGAAAATCCTTTTTGAACATTCGGTGCCAAACACCAGCATTTTCTGATTTTTACAAATATAACATAGTTGCCATCTGAAGTTCATAAGATTTTAATAAAGTTTTAACAAGAATATCATAATTTTTAAATTTGGAAAATATAGATCATTATATTATAGTATCACAAAAAGCATAAGTATTTGCAGGGCATTATATATTTGTATCACAGTATATTATTTTATTGGCATTTGTCAATAAATCTAATTAAAAGGATTCACTGGGAGACAGAAGAAGCAATATACATAAGCTTGTTCTCTGCTTAAAGCCTGTGAGCTGAAAGCTTCTACTCAGGGCTTTTCCTCACTCTCATTTCCACCCTTGCACTCGTCCCTCCTTGTGGTTAAAAACAAGCAGAAGGGAACAAAACCCCAGCACCTCCAGCTCTAGACCAGACTGTGTCAGGATTCCATGCCGGCCAGCTGCTCTGCGATGGTGGCAGGACCCTGTGCTCAGCCAACCAGGTGGAGCAGCACGATCCTGCCTGCCCCTGGACCCACTACCCTGATGTGCTACCTGATGGCACACCGCACCACGAGTGCTTCTGTCACACTCGGCTTTCAGCCTCTGTGACTGCAGGTGAGTAGGACTATCTCCCTCCTCCTGGACGCTACTGCTGAGCAGCAGCCCCTCCATCCACTCCAGCCTTCTTCCCCATAAGGAGAATCATGGATGAATGTACTTTTGTGGTTTATGTTAACAATGACAGGAGCTCTGGAAAGAAGAAGTCTTAATTGGTGAGCTAAGTGGGACTCCATTCTCCCCTTATCATGCCAGTTTCCCTGTCTGTAAAATGGGTTGATTCTTTATGTCCTTTTTTCCTGCTTCATGGGGGTGAAGTGGGGGGTTATTATGGTAACTGCTAATGTGCCAGGCCCAATGCTAATTTTTTTTAAGAGAGAGAGAGAGAAAGACAGAAGAAGAATCAATTTTTTATTTATTTTTTCATCTAGTTTCTGTTTTTCTGACACTTAGTTATATCTGTGGTGCTAGGATTTGAACCCAAGTCCTTGCACATACCAGGCAAATGCTCTATTGCTGAGCCACGGCTCCAGCCCCACCAATGCTAATCTCTTAATATCCACTTACCTCACTTAGTCCCCACAGAAGTCCCAAAGAAAGATATTTGATTGTCCCTATTTTGTAGTTGAGAAAACAGAGTTGGCCATTGGTCACACAACTAACAAAAGGTCACGAAAGAACTGAAACTTAGGTCCACCTGATGAGGCTGAAAGCTGGCTTTTGCCTTCAAACCCTGTGCCCTTCATGCACATTTCTAAGACCTCTTAGGAACACATGTTAAATATTGAAAAAAGCTCAGAGACACACTGTAGAAGAGTCACGAAACGAAAGGACCATCACATCCTATTATCCTTTGTAAGCAGTACTGAGTTTCAAAATAAATCCAATTCTGAAGCACTCTTCCCCATTTGCTGCAGCATCTAAAAGCCAGGATGAGAATTTTAAAATAGCTCTGAACCCATGAACTTCATGAACTTGCAGTCATGTGGTACCAGCTCAGCGCCAGAGGGGACCTTCACTGTCACAGAGTCCAATCGCCTCCTTTTGTTATTGAAACTGAGCCTTGGAAAGCAGGTAATGGCAAGGCCTTGCAGAGAGCCAGACCCAGCCTGACCTCATCAGGTCTCATTTCCCTCCCTCCCCACCTGCACCAACCACCTCCTTGGGCATCATCAGGCTTGGGTGCATGCTGGGCTTTCACAGTGCCCCTCCACACACACATCTGCAGGTGTGAGCTTTAATGAGCCACGGAGAGCCTCCCCCAGACCACGCTACTCTCAGCCCACCACACTCTAGTGTTATCACTCCACCGCAGAGAGCCCCCACCCCATCCAATCCAGCCCAACACTACACCCAAGATGTTTCCAGAGCCAGTGGATATGACATCTGCAATCTTTGGAAAGATTCATAGAGCAGCAAAGAAATGAAGCAGAGCAAAGCCAAATACAGAAATCAGCGCAGGAGGGCCTTGTGCTCTAACATTTGAGTTAGGCTCAAACCGAAAAGGCCTTTCAGGACACCCCCAACTCAAGAATTTGCCTTCCTCCTTCTGCTGGAAGTGCTACTGAAAGCTCATTCTTACACTGATACACCCAGGGGACAAGTCCCAGTCTTCTACTTGAATCACCAGTAGCATTTGACAAAATTAAAAGACAGCATCAGTCCCTAGATAACAAGGTCACCTGCCTATGTGGTTCATCAATGCCCCAAGTGAGAAAGGTTTGTTAGTTAACACCAAAGCGGACCAGGATCCTTTGCAGTTGCTCAATATGTATTTGTACTTAACTGTATACAGTAGTCCCTCCTTATCTATAGGGGATTTATCCCAAGACCTCCAGTGAATGCCTGAAACCATGGATAGTACTGAACCCTATAATACAGCTATGCATTGCTTAATGACTGGCTTATGTCCTGATAAATGTGCCTTCAGGAGATTTCATTGCTGTGTGGCAAGAACCTGGGCAGAGGAGCCTGCTGCATGGTGCGACCATCACCGTGCATGCGGTCCACCCTTGACCAAAGATCATCGTGTGGTGCATGGACCACTATACATACATTTGGCACTGTAAGAGATTCTCCACAATGTCAAGATAGAAGAACTATAACAATATGCTGTAGTTAAAGTTGTGTGACTGTCCTCTCCTCTCAAAATGTCTTATTGTCCTGCACCCGGTTTACAGACCTCTGTTGACCTCAAGTAACTAAAACCACAGAGAGCAAAACCGCAGATGGTGAGACTATTGTCGAAGGCCATCTGTGAAAAACGTTCGATTCACAACCAAGCTGATGTCTTTATTAAGTATCATTTTGTCAAGTGTATAGCAAATCCCTTCACAGATTGGTTAAAAGGATGTAATATTGTCACCTACTGCCCAATCCCCTCCACGTGGATCAGGAACTGCATAATCTAGTGATTAAGGCCACAGACTTACTGGAACCTTCTGAAACCTCACTACCTGGGTTCAAATTCTGACACTGATGCTTATCAGCTTCAAGACCAAGAAAAATATAAAACATGGAAGGTTCTCATGAGCTGTTGCCTAAGCTGTTCGCTGCGTAAAGGAGTGAGTTGCATCTAAGGAGTAAATTGAAGTCACGCGTCTGCTCATGCTCTGGTCACTCAAGCAAGGGGCTCCGCTTGTAGAGCGATGTCTCTCCCCACAGGGTGACTTCTAGTTTACACAAAGTTGCCAACTAATTAATTGTCAACTCAGAAGTTCCTTTCTCAAGAGGAAGTCCTAAAGTTGGGGCCTGTCTTCCAAATAATTTGGTCATGGGATCATTAGAACCCCAGCACCTCTCACATAACAGCACTCAATAAATAAGTATTGAATTAATTAATACATGTAAAACAGGGCTGGAGTGGTGACTCAGTGGTTGGAGCACTTGCCTGGCATACATGAGGATCCAGGTTTAAACCCCAGCACCACATACACAATTAAGTGTCCAAGAAACAAAGGCCAGATCAAAAAAATAATAATAATAAATAAATAAAACTGATTCTTTCACTCTTTAAAAATAAATAAATAAATAAATATAAAACAATCCAAGAACAAGCTAAATGTCGTGGAACAGAGCAGTACTTCCTAGTGTGTGGTCCAGGAGTCCCTGGGGCTTCCTACGATGCTCAGGTGACTAAGAAATCAAAATCACATTCCTGAACTGGAGAGGTGGCTCAGCAAAACAGCACTATCCCGGCATGCCCTGGGTTAGACGCCCTGGGTCTAATGCCCAGCACCACATACACAACTAAGTGGAGGAAAAATAATAAAAATTGACTCTTTCTCTCTCCCTCTCCCTCTCTCTCTCTCTTAAAAAGAAATTGTATTCCTAGTAATCAAAAGATGATACCTAATTCATTCTTCAAAGTGTCAGGGCTCAAAAAAAAGTTTATTGATATGCAACTGGCTTCTAAAAAAACTATAATATCAACTTTGGGAGTATCAAAGAGAAAGACCTACTACAATCCGAGAGTTATACTTCTCTTTGTTCTAACCACATGTATGTTTGAAGCTGGACTTTCTTTATATATTGCATCTAAAACAGCACATTGAAAATTGTACCAGATTGACTGTCTGGGTAGATGTGAGATATAACTGCCATCTATTAAGTCAGAAATGAAAGCTATTGCAAAAATTATAGAAAACTCTTCTCACTAAACTTTTTTGTTTAGGAAATCTAGTTATTTTTATTAAAGAATGCACTGTGTATGTTGACCTTTAATGGGTTTATGATTACTATAAAGGAATTAATGCATAACTATTTTATAATGTCTCAGATGTGATTTTAATAAAGTTGATATCAATAGCTACAACTTACATCAATAAAAACTCTTTAACTCTTGAATGGCTTTTAAGAGTATAAAATGTTCCCAAGGGGCTAGAGCAGTGGCTCAGTGGTTACAGCACTTGCCTGGCATGCGCAAGGACACGGGTTCAAACCCCAGCAATGCATGTACACAACTAAGTGTCAGAGCAATGAAAGCCATGTGAAAAACCTCAATAAAAATTGATTCTCTCTCTCTCTCTCTCTCTCACTGTCCTTCTCTCTTTAAAAAAAAAAAGTTTTACCAAGACCAAAAATTTTAGAAAAGTAGGTACAAAGCAAAGTAGATTGCTCAACTCACCTGGGGACTTTATGAAAACAGATTATGAACCCTGGTCCTCTGGAGCTGGAATAGAATACTGAGAATTTGTATTTTATAAGAATTCCCCCAAGAATTCTGAATATCAGTCACTGGTAGAAATAATAAATATAATAAAAGTTTGGGGAAATACGGTATCAAAATGCACTGCACTTGTCAGAGAAGGCTTCAATTATTCAACAAATATTTATCCATCCAGTCATCCCGTGGTGCTGTGGGGGAGTGGTTGCAGCCAGCCCCCTCCATGGGTATCGGAATCTGCAGATGCCCAAATCCCTCACACGAAATGGCAAGGTATTTGCATATAACCCATGCACCTCCTGCCACTTGCTTCAAATCATCTTAAGATTACTTAGAATACCTAATGCAGTGTAAGTAGTGGTTAAACTGTTGTTTCAGGAATCATGACAAGAAAAACGTCCAACCATGCTCAGTGCAGAAGCAATTTTTTCTGAAGATTTCTGAGCGCTCAGAACCCGTGTGCACAGTGATGGGCTCGCTGCGCTGTGGTCCAGACACCAGTGGGAACGTTGGGCACATGCTGGGAGATAAGACCCAGTGGAGGAGCTCAGAGACAGTGGGAGAGATGGACGGGGCATCAAGAGTTAGAGCTCACGGTGACAGGATGCAGGAAAGAAGGTGCTGTGGGACACACCGAGAGAGAGCCCCATTCAGAAGAGCTGGGTTCAAAGGACAGAAAGGACCTGGAGAACAAAGGAGAAAGCAACGAGGACACAGGCGTGATGGCCAGGAGCTGTGCGAGGGGCAGGACTTTGCGCAGCCTGGCTGGTGGGCCAGGCCTGCAGGAGAGCAGAGCAAGATGAGGTGAGGCAGGCTGGAGGTGAGGGACTGCAATGCCAAAGCGAGAGCCACTTGGAATGTGGTGGGGACAACTCTGGAGACAGTGTAGGGCAGCGAGGGCCTCAGGCTGAAGAGTGGGACAGCTGCTACTTAGCAATGAGTAAATGGGATTCTGGAGCCACCGTAGCCAGGCAGGACAATAAGCAATAATGCTCATGGCCCCTGGTGTAAAGAAGTCAGATAACCTGCTAAAAACCAGACAGTGGGATGAAATGCATGTAGCTAACCCTCCCTGAAAGTTTATGCCATTGTCTTCGGGGATTTCATGAATCCTTTTGTAGGAGCAGCTCTTGAAATTCTGGGGCCATGGACTCTTCTTTCAAGAATCTGATGAAAACTTTAGATATTCTCTTCAAGGTGAGGGAGGAATGAATTAAAGCAAAAGGACTGCATGACTAGGCAGGACTTTATCCACTCTTGTGTCCCCTTACCTTCATATCTTTTCTTTTTTTCCCCTTCTTCTCCTTTCTGAATAGGTGTCATCTGATTAAAAAAGAGGAAAAAGAGATGATTTTAGCAGAATTAGGCATCAGAGTTGTCCTGTAAGAGGCAGAGACATGCAGAAAAGTTGGAGGTAGAAATTTCCCTCTGAAATCCAGGAAGCCTCTTCCCAGGAAACCAAAAGGAACCAATGCAGAGGAGGCAATAGGGATGGAGTCCAAGTTTGGTGGGAAATAAGTGGGAGAGATGAACTAGATCACGTAGGGCTTGATGGAGGACTCAAAGGCTAAACTAAAGAGCTGTGGTGAATGAGTCAGAGCGATTGTCTAGGTGTGGGGCTTGCTGAAATGGACTGTACCTTTACACCCAACACACACTGACACCACCGCCAAGGGCAGGTTTGACTTCTTCACTGACCAGTTCTTCACCAGCCCTCATCTTCCACAGCATTTGGGAATGGTCTTCCCCAGTCAGGACTGCTCGCCACAGTTGTGCAGGCTGCTAACTGAACAAGGATCTAGGTAGAAGACACGGTGGACTCTGAAAAACAGTCTGTGCCTGGCTTGCCAAGCTCTGTGGACTGACAGAGGGCCCGGCGCACCCAGAGCAAGCACCATATTCTAATTCTCACTAAGGTGCCCTGCAGGCTGTCAGTCCTCCGCCAAATGTTCTGCTTTCTCCTCTCCTGCCTCCTCCTCTTCCCTTTACCACAGGAACCATGGCAGAGAACGGTGCTTGCAAGTCTCCACAATTACAGTGTAGGCCAGGTTCCCACCTCCCCGCCTCCCTTCACTGCTCTCCCCTATGCCTCCTGCAGCCCTGTCCAGAGCCTCTGACGTAGTGACTACACTTTCTCAGAGAAAGTAGATTGAGGTTGAAGGAGAAAAAAATTCTACACGACAAGTGTGTTTCTACCAATAGCAGAAAGAAGAAAACAGACCCAGACTGAAGACAGCGGCCTCCCCTCCACCCCTCAGCCCAAACCTCAAGTTCAAAGGATGGCCATGAGGTACCTGAGGATCAGGAAGAGTGAAAACCACAGGAGAGCTCTGCCCCCCACAGGTGGAGTGAACAGGCTTGGCTGAGGTCCAGAGCTCACACCTGCTGCCACCAGGCTCCCACCAAGTCCTTCCTCCAGAAGGGCCCCCAGCTCACTGCGGCTTCCTTCCTCCTCACCCCCAGCCTTAGGAGGAGCCAACTTTGAAAGTGTGGGAAATGCAGGTGTCACCAGCGTAGGCAAGCCCAGCTGACCTCCCCATAGGAATGGGCACCACCTCCTCCTCCTGTGTCCTGAGAGAGCAGGCCGAGGCGCAGAGCTCCAGGAAGTAGCCTGGGACTCCAGGAAGGGGAGGCCAGCCTCCACCTTCTCTCTCTTAGGGTCCCAGCAGAGTTCAATGGACATGAGGTGGGGTAACGGGAGAAAAGCATATTTACTTAATACACGTTGTGCGAGCCCCAGGGGCCCTCCGCAGGAAATGAAGACCTGAAGGAGCAGTTAGTTAGAGGCAGTTGCTTATATCGTACGCTGAGTTGGAAAAAGAATAGTACATTGCGAGGAAGCAGCAAGGTTACTAAAAGGTGATGTAACAGGGCCTTAGAAAGGCTGCCTTTGCAAGAGCTGACTGCTTAGCTCCGCAGATGCCCAGGGGATAACGGAAGCCAGGATAAAGCTTGGCATCTGTGCCTTCATTTTGCATTTGTCTTCAGGTCCCTGCTCAGCTCTGCGTATAGGTTATGTTAATCATTTCAGGACTGTTCGTCTAAAACTGTGAAAGGTTTGTGAGCTCTAAATGTTCCTAACGCATGCCATCCCCTTTGAACACCGAGAAATGATCTCCTGTCTCAGACCCCTGGAGCGGTGCCTAGCAGTCCTCATTCAAGTCCTAACCCTTCCAGGACCTGCACGAGCAGCTAAAGCTGGAGTTTTGAAATGAAACTAGATTTCTGCCTTCTGCCGACAGATGGGGTTTGCGCAGGCTGCAGGCCTGGCCAATTTCCTTCTGAGTTCTTGTTTCACAAATTTGTAGAATAAAATCCACGGATGATACAAAAAGGAAGAGTGAACGGAGTAGGATTTATTTCGGTGGCAAGAGAGAGAACTTCCGTGATACAAGAGGGGAACTGATGATGTTAACAGAACTGGAGCCTTCAGGGAAACTGAGGCAGCCCACAAGACAGCCCCTCCCTCCTGCAGCCCCAAACCCAATTCTTGTGATCAAGTCAGAAAGATATCAGACAAGTTGCTCAGAGTAACAGGCACAAATTTATTGAAGGGATAGGGGAAAAAAAGGACACTCTCAGGGAAGAGGGTGGGTCCTCTCACAGGACACAGGGACAACATGCCTCTCCTGCCCAATTTCTTGGGGATCCCAGAGAAGTTTCCAGAGAGTCCTGCCCAGGTCCACCTCTTGACTTTTGACTGACAGCAGGATGACCAGACTTTCAAGTCCCTGCTGCCATGACAACTCTAGGTCACTTTGGCCCATGCA
>PVKS010054077.1:0-10174 GCA_004027875.1 Aplodontia rufa
AGGAATGGATCTGGCCTTCTTTGGACTAATACCTCTGAATCAGTGAGCCCCTAAATAAAATTTTCCTCCGAAAATTGTTCATGTCAATTCCTTTAGTCACAATGAAAAAGTAGTATGAAAAAGACTCTAAAATCATATTTGATTGCATTTGAGTTCAGAAGAAGCAGAAAATAAATTAAAAACAAATAATATTTACAAACTTCCCAACTTTGATAAAAGATATCAACTTAAATATCCAAAGTGTGGCCAAACACAGTGGTGCACACCTGTAATCCCACCAGTTCGGAAGGCTGACGCAGAAGGATCACAAGTTCATAGCCAGTCTCAGTATAATTTAGTGAGACCCTGAGCAACTTAGTGAGACAATGTCCCAAAATAAAAAATAAAAAGGGCTGAAGATGTGGCTCAGTAGCAGATGGTCCCTGGGTTCAATCACTGGTGCAAAAAAACAAACAAACAAAAAAACCTCCAATATAAATAGTCTACAACTAGACAATTCATATTAAACTCCAGAAATCCACTAGTTAAAAGATTCTCTTGAAAATAGCCAGTGGAATCTAACAAACGCACATAGGAGTAAAGATCAGAATGATAGCTAAAACTCATCAGAGCTTATGAGGGCCTATCAATATTAAAATAACATCTCTCAAGTAAAGAAAGAAAAGTTAAAAGTCAATCCAAGTTTCTATAAAGATCAAAACTGTGCTAAATTTGACAGAGTGATATTTAAAAAACCAAATAATCCAATCAACAAATGGCAAAAGAACTAAACAGAAATTTCTCACCAAAAGAAACACAAATGGTCAACAAATACATGAAAACATTTTCAACATCTCCAGCAATAAGAGAAATGCAAATCAAAACTACAGCATACAAAATTACAGCGTGGATGTTCCTCAAAAAACTACTAATGGAACCACCTCCTGACTCAGCTATCGCAATTCTGGGGATCTTCACAAGGGACCTAAAATCAGCATGCTACAGGAAAGCAGCCACATCAATATTTATAGCAGCACATAGAAAAACTAAATTATGGAATCAGCCCAGATGCTTGTGACTAGATGAGTAGATTAAGAAATTGTGGTATACATATACAGAAAGAATGAAATTTCGGTATTCACCGGGAAATGGATGGAAATGGAGAATATCGCACTATTAGCCAGAGAAATCAGCAAGGCTCAGAAACCCAAATTTGTATATTTTCTCTCATTTGAGGAAGCTGGAGTAAAATAAAGGAATGGGGGAAGGAAGGATAGAATTAAATAAAGAATCATTCAAATAGTGAATCAACAGATGAACTAATGGCCATGTAGTAGAGGAAAGAGAATGGGAGTGAGGAGGAGTGACAGCAGGGAGGAAAAGGAGGGTACAGGGTGGAAAGGAAATACAAGCATATTATGTGCCTACCAACAGAAGAAAAGGATCATGGGATGGGAAGAGGAAAGGGGGTTGCTCAGGTGGGACACTGGCCAAATTATATTGTTGTACTGTTTACATGCATGAATATGTAAGAGCAAATCCCATCATTGTGCACAACTATAATGCACCAATAAAAAATTGCAAGCAAACAAACAAGCAGAAGTTCACACTGGCTGATGAGAATGTCTAGAAATGCTGAAAAATTGTGGTATATACACACAATTTAGTCCTACTTACTCACAAAGAAGAACAAAATTTTGTCATTTGCTGGCAAATAAATAGAACTAGAGAACATCATACTAAATGAAATAAGTTAGACTCAGCAATCAAAGGTTGAAATTTATTTATTTATTTATGTATTTATTTATTTATTTATTTATTCTGGCAAATAAAGCCAAGGGCACTTAATCATTGAATCATATAATCAGCCTCTTTTTATTTTTTATTTCCAGACAGGGTATTGCTAAGTTGCTTAGGGCCCTGCTAAATTGCTGAGGCAGGCTTTGAACTTGTAATCCTCCTTCCTCAGCCTCTGGAACTGCTGGGATTACAGAATTGAGCCACAATGCTCAGCAAGAGTCAAAAAAAATTTTTTTTTAAATCAGTAATTTCATTAAGTGTAAATATATTAAATTCACAATTGAGAAGACAGGTAAAATACTATGATCTATTTATAAGGTGTCTAGCAGACACTAGCTTAAATTAAAAAATAAACAGAAATTGAAAATGAAGTATTAAAAGGTATTCTGTGCAAATAATATTCAAAAGAGAACTAGCATGGCTATACTAATATTGGAAGTAAATGCTAGTTCAATAATTGTTATAAGAGAGAAAGAAGGACTCTGTACACTGATAAAGGCATCAGTTCATTAAGACGGTATAGTTCCTATACACATATTCACTGAAGAGTGGAGCCACGCAAAGGTTCAGACATTAGTGGACTGGAAACAGAAATAGACAAATGTAAAACAAATTGAAACTTCAGTAATTTATTTTAAATATTGAATATAACAACTGGATAGAATATGATAAACAAAAAGACTGTATAGTAATATGGTCAAACTAGAAACAACACAAGAACACATATTTTTTTAAATTTTTATTTTATTTCATTTTTTTAGAGAAAGTTACAACAAGAGAGAGGGAAAGAGAGAAAAATTTTATTTAGTTTTCCATGTGCCTTTCATTGCTCCAACACTTCATTGTGTACATGGTGCTGGAGTTTGAACCTGCATCTTCATGCATGTCAGGCAGGGACCATAACTGCTAAGCCACCACTATAGCTCACAGACATTCTTTGTAAGAACACATTGAGTGCTGTCCATAATAGAGAGTTCTTATTTTTTTTTCCACATTTTTATTGATGCATTAGAGTTGTACATAATGATTGGGGTTTGTTGTTAAGGCTTTAAATCATAAAAATATTTTCAGTAATCACAATGGAATGAAGATAGAAATTAATAGTAGAAAGAAAAAATTTTAAATTCATAAGTATGGGAAAATTAGACAACACAGTTAAGAAACAAATGACTCAAAGGAGAAATTTCAGGGAAATTGGAAAATACTGTCAAATAATGGTAAACAAAGACACAACTTGACAAAATTTATGAGATGCATTGAAAGCTGTGCTCTTAATAAGATTTACGCTGTAAAGGTCTACCTGAAAAAGGAAGATTCCAAAGCAGTAACCTAGCTCTACTCCTAAAAATTTAGAAAAGTAAGCAATCTGAAATAAAAACTAATAGAAAAAGAAAATACCAAATATCAAAGCAGGGATGAATGAAATAGAAAAACAACAGTAGAATCAACAAAATAAACTGTTTCTTTGATGAAGCTGGGTATAGAGGAGCATACTTGCCATTCCTGGGATTTGGAAGCTGAAGCAGGAAGATCACATAGTCCAGGCCAGCCTCAGCAATTTAGCCAGGCCCTAAGCAACTTAGCAATACCCTGTCTGAAAAAAGAAAAAAAAAAGTGCTAAGGATTTAGCTCAATGGTAAAATGACTCTGGGCTCAATCCTCAGAGAGAAATAATAAAATTTCTTTGATAAAATCAATAGAACTATAGCTAGACTAATACAGAATGGAAGGAAAAACTAAAACTCAATTTACTGAAATCAGATGTAAAAGTGTAGACATTATTGTCAATTTTACAGAAACAGAAAAGGAAATAGAATACCACAAATAATTTTCCTCAAGTAGAATAGATAGCCTATATGAAATGAGAAAATTTAAAAGCACACAAATTACAAAAACTGATTCAAGAAGAAATAGAAAATCTAAACAGACCTATAAGACTGAGATTGAGCCAAGAATAAAAGAATCTCATGTCACAGGAAAATCTAGAATTAGATGGCTTCACTGGTGAAAATAACAAACTTGACATAATCTCTATGATCCTTTCCAAAACTTTCCAAAAAATTGCCAGAGGATGGAAAAATTGATAACTTATTCTATGAGACTAGTGTTATTAGTCAGAGTTCTCTAGACAACACAATCAACAAGATTCATTAGACTTCCTTAGTGACCGTTAGACAACCATAGTGGCTGCCTGCAGGTTGGAGAGTTGGAGGAATCAGTAGGTGTGGGGTCCAGGAGGTGCAAGACTCAGAACAAAGAGATCAACCATGGTGTCTCAGTCCAGACTGAAGGCCTGGAAACTTTGCAGAATTGCTGGGCGGGATCTGTATTGGAGGAACAAAGAAGCTGGAGTCTGAGGTCATCAGAACATCACAGAAACAGTCAAGAACTGCTGCTGTTCCCTTGTTCTTTCAGCTTTTATTCCTTCCAAACCTCCAACTTCTTAGATGCTGCTGCCCACACTTAGGGTGGGTCTCTGCTGCAGTTGGCTATCCCTCATGCCAACCATTCCTAGAAACACCCGCACTGACACACTCAAAATGCTTCTAATTTTAAGCATATCTTAATGGAATCAATTTAACAATTCGGTTTAACCATTACAACTAGTATTACTTGGGCTGGAGCGGTGGCTCAGAGGTTATGGTGCTTGCCTGGCACATCCCAGTACGCAAGTTCAAACCCCAGCACCACGTACACAACAGTCTTGGAGCAATGAAAGTCACATGAAAAAGGAAATACAATTGGTTCTCACTGTCTCTCTCTCTTTAAAAACAAAACAAAACAAAACAACAACAACAACCCCTCATTACTCTTGTGCCAAAAACAGGCAAAGACATCACAAGAAAATTACAGACTCATATCCTTTATTCAAAGAGATAACAATTTTTTTTTTATAAAGAGAGAGGGACATTGAGAGAGAGAATCAATTTTATTTAGTGTTTCATGCAGCCCTCGCTGCTCCAACATTTGGTTATGTTTATGGTGCTGGGGTTCGAACTCCCGTACTTGCGCATGCCAGGCAAGTCTGACAGCTGAGCCACTGCTCCAGCCCAAGATACAAAATTTCTAAACAAAATATTAACATAAGGCACTGGAGAGGCAACTCAGTGACAGAGCACATACCTAGCATATGAAAGGCATATTCATAAACATAAATATAGCATAACAATAGCGGCATTACGTACAATAGATTCATGGAATTTATCCCAGGAATGCAAGATTGTTTCAACTGAATAAAATGAATTGATGTAATAGTGTTACATGATACATGATCAGAAAGAAGAAAATCACACATTGAGTCATATCCTTTAATGGTGAAAAACCATTTGACAAAATTCAACACTCTGATCAAAATGAAAACAATCATAAAATTAGGATACAATATAGTCTTTAAACATAGTAAAGGGAATTTATGACAAAGATTTCAACTAACATCACACATCACACTCAGTGGTGGAAAATTAAAAGGTTTTCCCCTAAGATCAGGAACAAGACAAGAAGTTTGTTTTCAATACAGTTAGTTAACACTTTAACTGGATCTTCTAGCCTGAGCAAATAGAGTAGAAAAACAAGTTTAAACCATTTGCATTGGAAAAGAAGTAAAACTATCTCTATTCACAGACTATATGGTCTCCTACATAAAGAAAAATTCCAGGGAACACATGTACACCCAAACAACTTCAGTTAATAATCAAATACAGCAGTTACAGGGTGTAAAATCAGTTGTTTTTATATAGTAGCAGTGAACTATTAAAAAGGAAATAATTAAGTTATACTAATTATTAATGTAATACCTATAAATAAAATTAACAAAGAAAATAAAAAATGAAGTTGGGCAGAGGAAATTGCAAAGAATTGCTGAAAGTAATGAAAGACAAATTAAATAATTGGAAAGATATTCCATATTCATGGGTTGAAATGTATAATATTGTTGAGTGACATTTCTTCCAAATGAATCTACAGATTCAGTGCAGCCCTTATAAAATTTTCAATTACATTTCTCATGAACAGAGAAACATTGTTCAACAACTTCTATTGTAATGGGAAGATAAGCTGATTAGTTGAAAGCATATTGAAAAAAAAAAGTTTGATTCTGTGGCTATTTTTTCCCTGTTCATTGGGGAAAGGATAACCTCTTCCACTAATACTGCAGAGAAATTGGATACCCACATGAAAGGAACAAAGTTGTTGGGTCCCTATCTCACATCACTTAAAAACTTAATATCAGTAAGAGATCTAAACGCATCAGTCAAAACCATAAAATTTTTATAGAGATCAGTAATGATTCTCAGATGTAACACAAGAAAAGCACAAGCAGCAGAAGAAAACATATATAAATTTTATTTGTCAAGATTAAAAATGTGCATAAAATTACATCAAGAAAATAAACAGGCATCCCAGGGAATTGAAAAAAGATATTTGTAAGTCATATATCTGATAAAGGTGTAGTACCCACAGTATGTTAATGTTTTACAACTCAAAAACAACAAAAGATGTAAAAGTATGACTTGAAATTTCAAAGAAGAGGGAGAAGAAGGAGGAGGAGAAGAAGAGGAGATAGAAGCACAGGAAAAGAAATTCCGGGTCTGTGAGCATTAGGGAAATGCAAATCACAATCATGAGATACCACTTCACTGACAGCAGGGTAGCTATAAACAAGTACAAAGAAAATACCAAATATTGTTAAAGATGTGGAAAATTTGGAACATTACGCATTGGTGCAAGTTGAAAATTATTTGACTATTGTGGGAAGCAATTCAGTGGTTCCTCAAAAAGTTTATCACAGAATGGAGGGAAAGTGGAATAGGGAGAGCACAGAAAACTTTTAAGGCACTGAAACTCTTCAGTAGGTTACTAAATTTTGGAAACACAATAAAAATGCTTACAACTTTGAGATATACCCCAAAATTAACACTACTACTAATTATATACAGAAGGTACACAAGGAAGTAGCCATAATATATAGACTCTGAGTGATAAAAGGGTCAATATATGTTCATAAGTTGTAACAAATGTACTATACAGATACAGGATTTTTTTTTGGCCAGGGAAACTGGTCATGTATAAAGGCAAGTGATATATGTGAACTTTTTGGACATTTTTCTAAGTTTTTCTGTGGTCCTAAAACTACTCTAACAAATAAATCTACTTTTAAAAAAAAACTTAAGGAATTACATATGTCCCTAGAAAACGTATGACCCAGCAATTCCACCTGCAGGTGTATATATCCAAAAGAAATAAAAACAGATACCCTAGCAAATGCCTCTACTCATCTGTTCACAGTAGCTCAAAGGTGAATATCTAAATGCCCATCAAAAGATAATTGGATAAGCAAATTATGCCATGGATATACCATGGAATGTTATTTAGCAACACAAAAGATTGATGCCACAAAATGCCACAGATGCCACAAAATGGAAGGTCTTCAGAAACAGTATGCTAAGTGAAATACAACAGCCACAAAGTCACACAATGTGAGATTCCTTTTACATGGAATATCCAGATCTAGAAAAGATAAATTCAGAGAGACGTAAAACTAGTTGCTTATTGCCAGCAGACACGGAGAAGGTGGATGAAAAATAGTTGTTTTATGCTTATAGTTTCTTTTTTCCTTTGATGAAAGTTAATTAGGACATGATGTTGCTAATTGTATCACCATGCTATAAATGGACAGTGTCACTGAGTTGACATGTTAATTTCTTGTTATATGAATAATATCTGAATTTATATATATAAAAAAAACACCAGATTTGTTAGGCTGAAAAAATGTCACATGGAAAGCAATATTTGTCTGTTAATAATCAAAGATTTTTCTAAGTGGGAATTTTTAAAGGTGACTGTCTGATGCATCTGAATTCATCCTGTTTTATTTTGTATTGTTAAACAGATTACTTAAAGAGAATTTTAAAAACATGGCCTTGATGCACTTATTTTCATGAATAAATTCTTTGGAAGTGATCAAAATGCATTTTATTTACAAATGATTGCTCTGATCTCTAATTTATTTGAAGATAGTCCGATTTCTGAATGAGGTTATTGAGTTCACCTGTAATTTATGAAAATTTATATTTGTTAAGTAAATCTATTAAGCAGGGCTAATATCAAGGTAAATTCTATTTCAGCTCTGCATACTTTCTCACATAAGTAATTTTGTATATTAAGACAGAAGAACAATCGGCATGAAGAAGCACTAATAATAAAATTCAGAAAATATTCATATCAGAGTTTTCAAAGTTCAACTGAAAGAATTATGATATTGATATAGAATTTCATTCAGTTTCAAACTTTTTTCTCTTTTCCATTTATAATGAACTCCAATTCAATGATGAAATAAATGCTCATTGAAATCTCCATTATCAGTTTGTGAATCTCTAAGAACATTTAGATAACTGAATCAGGACACTTTTATTCCAATGTTATTAATTCTGAAAGAAAATTAATGCAAAGTACTTTCTATCCTTGACGATTCATTTTAAAATTTCCACAGGAATATCAAAAAATATTTTAATTTCCAAGTTCAAGCTCTTTAGTTAATGTTTAATTAAGTTGGGAATGATTTGGAAGTCCTTTTGTCATTATGCAACTCTTTCTCATTTATAACATAGCTATTGTTTGCTTTGTATTTCACATATGACAGGTGTTCTTAATAGTAAACATTACTTATTTTTACCTTAAACAAGCAAATTTGATGTTGCTATTCCCTCCCTTTTTTTAGAAAATAAAATTTGAAGTCCGTGGAAGTGACTGAAGGGGGTGTGATGATAAAGGAGATTTTGCAATATTAAGCATTCATGCTTTAAGCATTACATAACTCAGCTTAATTCATGACTGATCCATAATTTTAAAGATAAAATTAAAGAAGATGCTTCTGCTATTGAAAAATTTTCAGTGTCATTGAGGAGATGAAATTGACACCCATGTCATAGGTCATGGTTAACTTATGGGTGACCTTTATTATTCTGTTATCTTTAAGTTTTGATTTACTTACTTGCAAAATAGATTTAAATATTTCTCTTGCTTCATAAATCAGCTTAGGAGAATGCTTTCACATTTAAGAAATATTATAAAATTAGTTACTAATGATTGATTCAGTAAGGATCTCTTGGTGCCAGGCAATATGTTAGCAAAGGTATTAATCTTCAAAATAACCTTAAGAGGTAAGTATTATAATGTTAACTTTTACTCCTTCAAATCAGAAAAATAAATGGAGATGGTGATACAAAACGCATGTGTGTCTTACCCAGACTCCCACAATCCTTCCAAGACCAAACTTTTGACTCCACATGAGCCTTAGGATTCTCTGCGTGCTCAGTGATTTACTGAACTTTTCAAAGACTCAGTTCCCACACTTTGCCTTGGCTGAATCCATCTGAATCTGTGGCCATTTTGTTGTAAATTATCTGTCAAATACAATGTTTAAATTGCTTTTTTTCCACTGGTAACAGGAAGCCTAATATATTGGAGCCACAAGATATTGAAGATAGAGAGGTTAATTAAAAGACTTGAAGTTATGCAAATGTGAGGTGATCAGAATCAGTAGTGGGGAATGCGATAAGAGGAACATGAAAAAAAGAAATGAATATCAAATACTCTCAATAATGTGAGAATTTCCTTAAGGGATAAAAGACAAAAATGTTTAAGCTCATTCCAAAGTGAATTTAAGTTAATGGTTGCAAATCTAAAAGAAAGTAGTAAGATGTGAAGAAAGACTGTTTTCCAAACATGATGTACACAATTTCTAATTTCAGGGAACTCAAAGTTTGGGGGAAGAAATGGAAATAGGCAATTAGTGGAATGTACCAGTGTTGTCATAGACATGTTGATAAAGACACTGTTGTGTACCCTGGGCCTCAGCTCGGAAACACTCCATTACCACTGTCTCTGGTCAGTGCCCCTCAGGAACTGTTAGCCCCACCTCTGTTTACAGATGAATGCATATTCAATCTGAGGGGTCAATCAGATTCTCCTTCTTGGGGATTTGGACACGAATCCATTAGACTCTGTGGTTTCATAGCTGCATGTCTGGGGCTACCCTGTACCACCATCGTTTAGAGAGATCCCATCCCCCGGGCAGGAAAGCGGGAAGAAGTGGGAAGTAGAGCCACAGAGAAAAGTAGACACAAGAGAATATTTGACCTTGGCAGAGGATGGGAGGCAGAGGAAGAAAGAAAGAAGCATCCTCAGTTCATTGAAGCTTTTTTTTTCTTTTCTTTTTTTGGTCTCCTATGAACTCCATTAATCTCATCCTTTAATTTCCTTGTGATACTTCTCTAGCTGTCAAACCACTTTCTCTATTTTGCTTAAACTATATTGAAATGCTTTCTCTTTTTTTTCAACTGAAGACCTCACATAACAGTAGTTATGGAAAGAAAAGTTCTATGAGGAGCACTGAAAA
>PVKS010054078.1:0-10189 GCA_004027875.1 Aplodontia rufa
GCTCCCCCTCTGCTAGGTTGCCATCTGACTTTCTGGGAACCACTTTTCCACCTCCCAAAACATTGTTGCTGTTGCCTCATCCCCTACCTTCCTCTTTCATGTCCTTTTTCTCCCAAAACTCGCTTTACTGGGGTGCAAAATGAGATGCAGAAATTCAATCTGCCATCTCAGCCTGGGGTTAAGCTCTTTGTGCATTTTTAATCCATGGCAGCTTTGTCTGTAGTATCTCCATCTGGAAACCCAACGTCCTTCCAAGGACGACTGAGAAAGCGTGGCACATCCATGCACAGGAATACTACTCAGTGGCAGAAGGAAAGGCAATATTCACACACCCAACATCCTGGAACAATCTCAAAATAATTGTGCTGACTGAAATAGGCCAGATAGAAAAAGCGTGTCTACTGTATAATTCCATTTATGCAGAATTATAGAAAATGCAAACTAATCTATGCTGACAGAAAGCAGATCCGGGTGACCCAGAGATTGGGATGTGTTAAAGCACAATTTTTTTTTTAAAGAGAGAGAGAGAGAGAGAAATAATCAATGTTATTTAGCTTTTCAGTGGCTTTGGATGCTCTGACCCTTCGTTGTGTACATGGTGCTAGGGTTCGAGCTTGCATCCTCATGCCTGCCGGGTAGGTGCTATACCTGCCAAGCCACCACTCCAGCCCTGTTAAAGCACAATGCTAAAGCAAGCACCCATGTAGCCACTTGCTTACTCAGTAATGGAGATAACACTCATGCTTTGTAAAACATTTATAGCTTTGTCCTTCATTTTTAGGTTTCTTTTTTTTTATTTGTTCAACATAATCTTACACATTGGAGGGAATCGGTGTTACATATTCAAGCAGACATGGATACTGACAAAGTAAGTTAAGGCCAGTCCTAGTCCAGGATCTCCCCCCTTCATCTACTCCCCACTCTCCTGTCACCTCTGCTTTACCCCCATGTTATAGATAGAAATAAGCATATACATGTGTATTAATTTTTGAAATTTCTGAGTTTCTCTGCCTGCCTGTGTATAGTTGGGCTTCTCATGGGAGTTGAGAGTTCCCAGTTGATTGATAACCCCCCTGGGTCATGACGTGGTTTCAACTCTAGTTTTTTGAAGAGTCTCCACGCTGCTTTTCGGAGTAGTGGTACAAGTATGCAGTCCCACCAACAGTGTGTTAGTGTTGTTTTCTTCCCACAACACCTCCAGCATCTATTATTGTTCATATTCTTCATTTTTACCACTCCAATTGGAGTGAGGTGGAATCATAGTGAAGTTTTGATTTGCATTTCTCTGGTTGCTAGAGACATAGAACATTTTCTCATATATTTATTGACTTTCTGGACTTCCTCTGTTGAGAAGTTCCTATTTAGTTCCCTAGCCCATTTATTGATTGGATTATTTGTGGTTTTGGTGTTCAGTTCTTTTAGTTCTTTGTATATTTTAGATTAATCCTCTGTTGGAGGTGTAGCTGACAAATATTTTCTCCCATTCTGTAGGTTCTTTCTTGACACTCTTGACTAATTCTTTAACTGTCCAGAAGCTTTTCAGTTTAATGGTATCCCACTCATTGATTCTTGTCTTTAATTCTTGCACTAGGGGATTCTTGTTAAGGAAGGAGGTACCTACATGTATGTCATGGAGTGTTGATCTTATTTTTTCTTCTAGTAATTGTATAGTTGCTGGTTTAATTCCTAATTCTTTGATCCATTTCAATTTGATTCTTGTGCAGAGTGAGAGGTAAGGATCTAAATTCAGTTGTCTGCATATGGCTGTCCAGTTCATCCAGCACCATTTGTTGAACAGGCTGTCTTTTCTCCACACTATATTTTTGCCTTCTTTGTCAAATATCAGATGGTTAAAGATTTGTGGGTTTGTCTCAGTGTCTTTTATTCTATTCCATTAGTCTTTGTGTCTGTTTTGACACCAATACCACACTGTTTTTGTTACTATAGCCTTATACTATAATTTCAGGTCAGGTATTGTGAAACCTCCTGCTTCCTCTTTATTGCTTAATAATGTTTTGACTATTCTGGGTTTCCTGTCATTCCAAATGAATTGCTTTTTCTATATCCATGAAGAATACCATCGGTATCTTGATGGGGATCCACTGAATCTGTACAGGGCTTTTGGCAGAATGTCCATTATACTTAATGGAGAAAGACTGAAAGGATTCCTGCTAAATTCAGGGACAAGACAACATTGTCCACTCTCACCACTCTTATTCAATATAGTCCTTGAAACCCTAGTCAGAGCTATCAGACGAGAGAAGGAAATAAAAAGAATTTGAATAGGAAAAGAGGAAGTCAAGCTATCTCTATTTGCCGATGACAGGATCCTATACATAGCAGACCCAAAAAGCTCAATCAGAAGATTACTAGAGCTCATAAAGGAATTTAGCAAAGTGGCTGGTTATAAGATCAACACTCATAAATCAACAGGTTTCCTATACTCCTGCAGCAATTCTGCCGAAGAAGATATCAGGAAATCTGTAATTCACAATAACCTCAAAAAGAATAAAATGCTTAGGCATTAATCTAACAAAGGATATAAAAGATCTCTACAATGAAAACTATTGAACCCTAAAAAAAGAAATTGAAGAAGACCTGAGTAGATGGAAAAACATTCCATGTTCTTGGTTAGGCAGAATCAAGGTAGTTAAAATGGACTTTGAGTGCAGTTTCAATTTCGCTACCTGAGATTGTTTGGTTTAGATTTTCAGTGTCCTCCCATGTTAATTTGGGAATGTCGTACATGGCTAGGTATTTGTCCATTTCTTTCAGATTATCAAACTTGGAAGAGTACAATTTTTCACAATAAGTTCTGATAATCCTCTTGATTTTGGTTGAGTCAGTGATGATGTCTCCATTTTCATCTTTGATTTTGTTAATTTGCTTCACTTCATTCTTCCTTTTGGTGAGGTTTCCTAGAGGTCTGTCAATCTTATTTTTTCAAAGAACCAACTCTTTGTTTTGTTGATTCTTTATAAATTTTTTTGTTCTCAGTTTCATTGATTTCAGCTCTGACCTATGTGAAATTAATTTTTGCATACAGTGTGAGGTACAGGCACAGTTTCTTCCTTTTATTTGTAGCAGTTGCATTTTTATCTCCATATCAATTCACTTGTCCTGGCACAATTTATTAAAAAGTCCTACTTCTTTAAGTGCCACCTCTCTGTCATGCATCAAATGTCCACATAAACAAGGGGCTGTTTCTGGGCTCTCAGTGCAGTCACATTGGTCTGTTTGTTTATACCTACCCCGAAACCACCCTGTACTACCAAAATTCTGTATCTGGGATCTGGAGCAGTTGCTCAGTGGTTACAGCGCTTGCCTGGCATGCATGAGGATGTGGGTTTGAATCCCTGCACCTCATATACAATGAATTGTTGGAGCAAAGAAAGTCACATGAAAAACGAAATAAAATTGATTCTCTCTCTCTCTCTCACTGACCCTCTCTCTCTTAAAAAAAAAAAAAAGAAAAGAAGAGAAAAGAAAATTGCTATTGCAGGGCTGGAGTGGTGGCTTGCCTGGCATGAGTGAGGACCTTGGTTCAAACTTCAGCACCACATACACAACTAAGTGTCAGGGAAACAAAGGCCAGATGAAAAAAAATTGATTCTCTCTCATTCTCTCTGTGTCTCTAAAAAAAAAAAAAAGAAAGAAAGAAAGAAAGAAAGAAAGAAAGAAAGAAAGAAAATTGGTATTGCAAGGCAGGTATGGTGGTGGACACCTGTAATCCCAGCAACTCAGGCAACTCAGGCAGCCAAGGTGGGAAAATTGCAGTTTCAAAGCCAGCCTCAGCAACTTGGTGAGGCCCTAAGCAGCTCAGCAAGATCCTGTCTCAAAATAAAAAATAAAAAGGACTGGGGATGTGGCTCAGGGGTTAAGCACCCCTGGGTTCAGTCCTTGGTACAAAAAGAAATTGCTATTTCAAATTAAATATTAATTTTTTAAAAGAGGGACAGTGAAAGAGAGAGAGAGAAAGAAAGAGAGAGAAAGAGAGAGAGAGAAAAACAATCTTTATTTAGTTTTTCATGTGGCTTTCATTGCTCCGAGACTTCGTTGTATACGTAGTGCTGGGGTTTGAACTCGCATACTCACACATGCTGGGCAAGCGGCGTAACTGCCTAGCCACCGCTCCAGCCTCAAATTTTTCAAATTTCCTTTTGAACTGTTTGTTGTTAATAGAAATAGAAATAATTTTTATATACTGATTTTATATCCAGCAACCTTGCTAAACTCTCCTAGTAACTGCAGTAATTTGTGTTTAGCTTCTTTGGCATTTTACAAAAGATATCAAATCATCTGTGAATAATGAGTTCTCTTTTCTTTTTTGCCTTTAGCTTTTATTGCTTTTTAAAAATTTCTTTCTTTTTCCCCCTGCTGCTCTAGCCAAGACCAACAGCACATGTTGAATAAAAGAGGTGATGATAGTGGGCATCCTTTTCATAATCATGAATGAATGTTGAATTGTATCCAATGATTTTTTTTGCACTTATTGTGGTGATCACATATTTTTTCTTTTTAATCTACTAATGTGGTTAATTACAATAAATGCTTTTCTATTGTTAAGTCAACTTTGCACTCCTGAAATATATACAGTTTGATCACTATGTCATACCATTTTTATATATTTCTAGTTATTCTGTTTGAGATTTTTTGCATCTACACTCATGAGAATCTTGGCCTATGATTTAATGTAACATTCTTGGCAAGTGTTGGTTTTAGGCTATGTTTGCCTTCTGACAAGAGTATATCCTCTTTGCCCATGAGTGCATGTGGTGCTGTAGGTTGAAACCTGGGTCTTGTGTGTGCTAGACAAGTTCTCTACCACTGAGCTTCACCCCAATCCCCCAAAATAAGCGATTGTTAGATGCTGTGAAGTAGTTGCTGATGCCTTAATAATATGTGTGTGGTCAGGCTCAAGGGTCTCTTTCATCCTTGACAGAGATGGAAAAGCCTTTATCTCCTTTCATACAATACCTCATTTTTAATTCTCTGAAAGAGTTTGCATAAAATTAGAACTGTTTGTTCTTGAGTATTTGGTGGGTTTTGCTGATGAAGTCATCTAGGTCTGGAGTTTGCCTTGGAGGGAACATATTTTATTACTGATAACAAATATTTTATGATTATATGACTATTTAGAGTCTCTGCTTTTTCTTGAGTCAATACTGGTGATTTCTTTTTCTAGAAATTTGCTCATTTTGACTGCATTTTCAAATGTATTGATACATAGTTATTCACAATATTCACTATTTTTAAACCTTTACAACCTATGGGATTATGAGTCTTTTTCAATTCATAACACGGTTTTCCTCTGCCTTTTTTCTTGCTTCTCTTGAGGTTTGTAAATGTCATTAGTTCTGCCAGGAAAGTTCCTGACGCTGACAGGCAGCACTGCTCTGTCCCTGCCCTATGCAGCTATCTGCGTGAGGTTTTTTCCCTTTCTCATCACTCATGTCACCATCCTTCTGGCTACAGTATAGTTTGGTGTCTGAGGTGAGAAGGACACAAAGACTCTGTCCACAAATGGGCAAAGTTTATTTCAAACTGAAGAATAAGCATATGCCCTTTGAACATAAGCAGAACTTTTTCAAGAGAAAAAACTGGACTTAGTTGAACTATGATTCTGATTGAAGCTCATAGCCATGCTGCTCATTATTTCTAATAAGATTCCCATATCCAGTGTTTCCTTTCCTATCTGGATTAACATGACCCAGGTTTAGCCTACGCAACTCAGGCATAACAGGGTTTTTTGTTTGTTTATTTGTTTTGTTTTGGGGTTTTTTAAGAGAGAGGGAGAGAGTGAGAGCGAGAGAAAGAGAGAATCAACTTTATTTTTTTCATCTGGCCTTTGTTTCTCTGACACTTAGTTGTGTACGAGGTGCTGGGGTTCGAACCTGGGTCCTCACACATGCCAGCCAAGCACCATAACCACTGAGCCACTGCTCTAGCCCCCAAACAGCAGATTTTTAGCCCTTGGGAAACTAACGTGCTTTATGCCTATTAAAGAAACCATCTACAAATGTGGCATGACATGCTTGCCGGTAACCCCAGGAACGCAGGAGGCTGAGGCAGGAGGATCGCAAGGTTGAAGCCAGACTCAGCAACTTAGCAAAACCCTCTCTCAAAAAAGCATGAAGAGGGGGCTGGAGCAGTGGCTCAGCAGTTACAGTACTTGCCTGGCGTGTGTGAGTACGTGGGTTCAAACCCCAGCACCACGTACACAATGAAGTGTTGGAGCAACAGAAATCAGATGAAAAACTAAATAAAATTGATCTTCTCTCTCTTACTGTCCTTCTCTCATTTTAAAAAAATGTTTTTAGGGGCTGGAGCAGGGGCTTGGTAGTTATGGCACTTGCCTGGCAAGTACACGGGTTCAAACCCCAACACCCACTTACACAACTAAGTGTCAGAGCAACAAAAGCCATGTGGAAAATTCAATAAAAATCAATTCTTTCTCTCCCTCTCTCTCTCACTGTCCTTCTCTCTTAAAAATTTTTTTTAATTTAAAAAATTTTAAAAAAACCATGAAGAGGACTAGGGTTGTAGCTCAGTGGTAAACAGCCCTTGGACTCAATATCCAGTGGTGCGCACATGCGCACACACACACACACACACACACACAATCTTCTTTCTCTAAAGCCTATTCCTGGAAACTGCACCTCCAGTCAGCTTTGTCTTCTGTGGACTGCCTCGGTGCCATGGGCACATGTTCATCATCTCCTTGGCTGACATCGCAACTTCTGTAGCTTAGGGTTTCCCCCAGGTCACTGGCTTCAGGTTAGCTGCTGTCAGAGGGAGCAGCGGCTGGGGAAGTCCCAGAAGTGCACTGTGAGGGTAAGGGCTTGCACTCTCCTTCCCAGAAGGACTGCTTCTAATGGAAGGAGTTGACCTTGGTTGCAGTTGTAGAGCTGGTCTCTGGACTCTCATCTCTTAGAGTGTGGCAGCCATGTGGTTTCTGGTCTTTTGCTGTTTGAGTTAGCTCCTGTCTTTCCAGCTCAGAGATTGAACGTCTTGTTTCTGGGAATCACGGCTGTATTCCAATGTGCAAAACTGAGAAGATCCCTTAGGACATTTGTCTACCAATTTTAAAACAAGAAGACTGGGACAGGTGTCCTGTCTTCCAGATTGAAGTCCCAGAAAACCTGATTGTTGTACTACTGGTTATCTTCTTTGTGCTGCCAGCCCAAGGACCAGTGTTTTCTGCCTGGGCCTGCTGAGCAGCCCTTCCCTGGGGGTCTGTTGGCTGCAGCTGAAGAAACGGCTCTGCAGTGAACACTACGGAGTTACCACATAGGGGTCTGCATGTCTGTGTCCTATAGGAAAGATCCATGCACATTTCTGGAGAAACAGAACAGGATCACATGAGAGCCATCCTCGGGAGAACAAACTCCTGGGGAAGAGTAGGGCTCCTGGGGGAGTCTGGGTACCTGCTACATCTGGAGCACAGCTGTAAGGTCTGAGTCTTGTGCCAGGAGAAAGGCAGGTGAGCCATGGCCAGCTCAGCCAATTTAAGCCTCTAGGAGCCCTGGTCCTGACTGCTTCGTCTTTCCTTCTCCTATCAGAAGAAGGAGGAATCCCAGGAAAATACACAAATTGGGCTAAACCCTCAGGATGGCAGGAAAAGCTGTGGGTGCCAGCACAAGGCAGCACGGCACACAGAGAAAACATCCCTCCACTTGTCAGTCCCCACCCAGGAGTTCCCAAGCTCATCACTTCCACCCAAGGGATACCCATGGAAGACCCCTAACCCAGGCGTAGTCACAAGGGAGGGATTTATGTCCTCAGCAGAGGCCATCTCGACAATCTCCACCAAGCCAGAGCATTTGGTAAGATTCTTCTTCAGGGCACACATGTTGGTGGTACCTCTAACAATATTGAAGTGGAGGGGTTTCTCTGAAAGATGTCATTGCCCACTTCTGGGGTGTTATAGTTTAAATGTGAGGTATCCCCCAAAATCTCACATGTGACAATGCAGTAAGGCTGAGGTGAAATGATTGTGCTGTAAGAGCCTTAACCCAATCAGTGAGTTAATTCCCTGATAGGGATTTTTTTTTAAGAGAGAGAGAGGGACAGTGAGAGCAAGAAAGAATCAATTTCATTTAGTTTTTCATATGGCCTTCGTTGCTCTGAGACTTTGTTGTGTACGTGGTGCTGGGGGCCTCACCCATGCAAGGCAAGCGCCATAACCACTGAGCCACCGCTCCAGCTCCCTGATAGGGATTAATTGGCAATTGAAAGCAGGTAGGGTGTGGCTGGAGAAGGTGGGCCATTGTGGGCATGACTTTAGTGTATATATTTTGTATCTGGTGTGGAGCTGCTCTCAGCTCCCTGACTATCATGTGAACCTCTTCCCTCCGTCACATTCTTCTGGCACGATGCTCAGGCTCCTCTCAATGGAGCCAGCCTTCTATGGAGTGTGACCTCTGAAACTGGGATCCCTCCAAATAAACTTTTCCTCCTCAAATTGTTCTTGTCGGGTCCTTGGGTTGTAGCAGAGAAAAAAACAGACTAAAACATGGGGGAAATGAACAGCTGAGGATGCCACAGCTCTCATAGTCAATTGTTTTTTTTTTTCAGGGCTGAGGATCAAACTTGGGACCTTACGCATGCTAGGCAAGTGCTCTGCCACTGTGCTAAATCCCCAACCCCTCTCATACTCAATTGAAGTCCTACTTTGATTGGTTTCCAGGAGGAAAAACATTTTAAAAAATGTAACCTGTAAAAGTACTGGCTCTTGAAGAGACAACCTCAAGGTTAGGAAATAGATGTCATAGCTGGGTAGTGAGGCTCTCGTTGCCTGCATTGGAGCAGATGGGCACCCCTGCCAGGCACCAGAGGCCCAGGTCACCTGCACAGTCTTGTAGGTGGTCATCCCAAGGCTGGTGGACCTCATCAAGTTGCCTGATTCCCCCCTTGACTTCTGGGAACAGGAACCACACGAAAGGCTGCTGCACTCCATGCTTGATTGCAGGTGGTGGGGCAGGGAGGCTGCAAGCAGGCTTTGAGGTCATCAGGGTGGCCTGGGATGGACAGAAGCAGGGTCAGCGAAGGCCTGGCCAGCGTATGCCAGCTGCCACCTGGACAGGGACCCAGCAACCTCCAGAAGGAGGCAGGCAGGTAGACAGCCCTGGGCAGATCAGTCAGACCACAGGCCACACCCAAAGACCTGGTCCTGGGGCAGGGAGCTCTGCTGAAACCGCAGAGGAAGTTCCTGAGGAGGCTTTACTGCTAAGACTACTGAAATGGTGCTAAACCACCAACAGAGCATTTCAATTGCCAGGCCGCCAGGCTGAAAGAAAGACTGCCTTTTCTCTCCATTCCCTCCAGAAAGAATTATTACAAATCTGTTACAAATCATTCTTTCTTTTTTTAATTTAAAGAGAGAGGGATAGAGAGACAGAGAGAGAGAGGGAGAGAGAGAGAATGAACTTTATTTAGTTTTTCATGTGGCTTTTGATGCTCTGAGACCTCATTGCGTACGTGGTGCTGGGGTTTGAACTCGCATCCTCATGCATGCCAGGCAAGTGCCATAACCACTGAGGCACTGCTCCAGTCCCCCCACCCCCGCTTTTTTGAAAAGAGATAAGGAGAATGACAGAGTGAGAGAAAGAGAGAGAGAAAGAATCAACTTTTACTTAGTTTTTCATCTGGTTTTTGTTGCTTCAACACTTAGTTGTGCATGTGGTGCTGGGGTTTGAACTCAGGTCCTCACTCATGCCAGGCAAGCAGGATACTAGCCCTACAAATCATTTTCATAGCAAGATGTGATCAAACTGTACACAGCCAAAGTAAAGCAAAAAAGACAATATAGGTAGGTCAAGTAGAAACTATAATAATAATGACAACAATAATAGCATTTTGTTGGGTTTTGCTATTTTTCAAAATTTTTTTTTAAAGAGAGAGGGACAGTGAGAGAGACAGAGAAAGAGAGAAACAACTTTATTTAGTTTTTCACATAGCTTTAGTTGCTCCAACACTCAGTTGTGTACGTGGTGCTGGGGTTTGAACCCGGGTCCTCGTGCTTGCCAGGCAAGCGCCGAAACCGCTGAGCCACCACTCCAGCCCCTATTTTTCAAATTTTTAATGTGCAATTTGTTATATGTTGAGTATATTTTTTCTTAAAGATTGAACCCTAAATGTATAGACTGGTTCCTATACAATGTAGATCTGTCTTCCTGTATACATAGTT
>PVKS010054079.1:0-10189 GCA_004027875.1 Aplodontia rufa
AATTATTTTACCTTGAAAGAATGTACCCAAATTCTTCAGTGGCCATTAACAGAGTTAAATAACTAAACTACAGTTCCCAAGCTGTCACAATATTGTGTATGATGAAAATCACATGGGTGGTAAACACTTTGATTGCTGAAAGGAGGAGATTCTCTTGGGAAACCATAATTGAGGAAATGAGGATGCCTTAAAGAATAATCAGAAGTGAGATGCTCTTCCAAGCAGAGGAACAGATTGAGCTAAGGTGCAAATGTGGGATAGTGATACACACAGCTCTCTCTCTCTCTCTCTCTGTGTCTTTGCCTGTCTCTCTCACACAAGTGTGCATGCACACACATACACATACACACACACACACATACTACATTCATTAATTCAGCAACTATTTACCAAGCAACTCTGCTGTGCCAGGGCCTAAATATATCTAATTTAGGAGTCTTTCTGCAAAGGACTGCAAATTTAAGAGAAAGTGAACAGAATGAAATAGCAAAGATGAGGATGGGGATGAAGAAGGCAAACACAAAAATAAATGAAGAATACAAACCCCATTAAAGCAGAGATCTTTTGTTCTATTCACTGATGACTACTGAGTGCCAAGCTCCATGCCTAGCATATAGTAGGAACTCAGAAAATACTAGTTGAATAAAACGAAAGTACCATCATCATCAACATCATCACAGTTGGAACTAGATGGTGCACCAAGAAGCCATAGGGAAAGGATTCAAATCCCAGTATTGAAACCCAGTTGCTTCTCCTTATGTGATCTGTTTCCCAATTTGGATGACAAGATACTTTTCTCTCCAGCATTTTATTTTAAAAGTAACACATAAATGATGTTGTAGTTGGGTTGGAGCCGTAGCTCAGCAGCTGGAGCACTTGCCTGGCATGCATGCGATCCTGGGTTCAAATTCCAGCACCACATACACAGCTAAGTGTAGGAGAAACAAAGGCCACATTAAAAAATAAAGTTGATAAAAAAAATGATGCCGTATCCCCATCATTGCCTCATAACAGGAGGCATATTACATAAGTTTGCTCCATTATTGGCATATTTATTACAGCTAGGTCTGTAATTTCAGGGAGGAATAGATGCTTTTGTGGTGGAGAAATTGGGCAAATATCACCATAACCAAGAAATCAAACTTATATGGCCTTGTACCCTCTGTTTTCAGTACATATTGATGATCACTGTCTAAATTCATAATTTATATGATGGTTGCAACATGATGAGCTTCTAATTCTATGATTCCTTGTGAGCAAAAGGGTCTCTCTAAGTTGCTTAGGGCCTTGCTAAGTTGCAGACACTGGCTTTGAACTTACAATCCTTCTTCCTCCACTTCCCTAGCCACTGAGATTACAGGTGTGCACCTTCATGCCCAGCTAGGGCAAGGTGATTTTTAAGGCCCTTTCTGACTCAGAGGTTCTGTGCAACTCTTAGTCAACCTGAGTTATTTTATCTAGTAGGAGGCACTTTGGAAAGGAGGGCCTTTGGCAAACGATATTCTTTTCTTAAATTTTTTTTTTATTTTATTGAGTATACAGAGATAAAAATGAGAGGGAAACATTATCAGACCATCAATAACCAAAGTATATATACATATTAATCCAGGGGTAATGCCCAAACATGAATGACCACCTTGCGTTTCACCAGTTGTAGTTACCCCCAGAAGAACTCTTGCATAAAATGGGTATCCCGTGGAGGAACAACCTCTGCTTCTGAGATGGTTCGACTATATTCCCACTCTCCAGTATCCTAGGAGATCTTCAAACGATATTCTTTATAGGGGAGTTGGAAGTGGTATGGAACCCAGGCTATAGGTCCTGTCAGCAAGCTTGAGTCTCAGAGGCCCAAGGGTGGGGGGAGGGGCAGAGCCCTTTGACCTAAAGGTTTCTCTTTTGTTCAGGATTACTGGATCCTTGTCTTGACTACGTGATTCAAGTGTCTCCCTACCTGCAGCGGAGTAGAGGATATAAATTAATCAGATGGCCTAGGTGAAATGTCGAATTAAAGCCAAATTCAGTAAGTGGAGTTAAAAACTGTGGTACATTTATACCATGGAATATTACACAGCAACTAGAAACAATGATATTGCAGCCTTTGAAGGTAAATGGATGGCTATGGAAGAGATCATACTGAGTAAAATCAGCTTAACCCAGAGAACTAAGGGTCGATTGTCTCCACTTATCTGTGGAGGTGGGGACTAGACCCTGGATAATGAGAAAGTTGGTCTATTAGCATGTGTTAAACCCAGATAAGATGTAATGTTTTACAACCTAATACTCTTTTTAGAGATATAGTGGGAAGGGGAAGGGCGGGATAAGGGAGGGTAATTGGGGGGCACTCCTGGGGGTAATTGCAATATCCAGAATATATACACATTTTATATTATTTTGTTAAAAACTTGTATGGTTATTCAAAAATAAAAAAAATTTTAAAAAAAGAGCATTGGAAGTCTTCAATTATGAAACCAAGATGTCATTTCATTCTTGCTCAGTCACAACTGCTAGAGATAAGCCTAGGAACTATGTGCAATATTATTTTGTTTGATTTATTTGCTCATTCCAATCATTTCTTCATCCCTCACTCTATCTCCTGAATTTTCCATGAAGTCTCAGTACATACATACATACACACATACACAAAACTCAACAGGTACATAGCTTCAAACTTTTCATTTTTTTCTTTTACTGTGATTAAAGTTGCAAAATTTATTTTGAGGTGTGGGTTCAACAGTAAAGTGGAATTTGACTTAGACTGGTGTGGCCTGGAATTATCTCAGACCTTCCATGGCCGCCTTCTGCGGAGTTCTAGAGATGTTACCCATAGCACTTATCTTCATCACTGTGGGCTTACCCTCACCTTCTACTGTGAACAGCAAAAATGGAGAGATGTATTTCACAAACTGGTTTAGATGGGCTCACTAAAAGATTCTGGTTGATTCTCACTGCATGATGGCACAAAAATCTGACAGTCAGAAATCTTTTATGCCACAGATTGCCAGAGGTTTGCAAACAGTGGCTTAATGTCAGTTATCTTTTTTTGGCTAATTCAGGCCAGTTTAAAAGCAAATGAAGGGGCTGGAAGGGTTGCTAAGTGGTCAGAGAGCTTGCCTGGCATGCATGAGGACCCAGGTTTGAACCCCAGCACCACATACACAACCAAGTGTCAGAAAAACAAAAACCAAATGAAAAAATTAAAAAATTGATTCTTTGTCTCTTGGCAGTCTTTAAAAAAATAAATAAATAAAATAAAGCAAATGAAGAGCTGGGTGTGATGGTGCTCATCTAAATCCCTGCTACTTGGGACACCGAGGCAGGAGGATTGCAAGTTTGAGACAAGCCTCAGTAACTTAGCAAGACCTTGTCTCAAAATAAAATATAAAAAGGGCTGAGGTGTAGGTCAGAGGTTAAGTGCCCTTGGATTCAATCCATGGTACCAAAGACAACAATAAATCCCAAAACCAAAACTAAACACAAAAACAAAACCAAAAAAATGAAGAAACTGGCCTTTGGTAAAGTTAAAGATAAGATTCTTTCAAGAGTCATATCCATAACAGTGAGCTCACATGGAGTGCCTATGTGGTTTGAAAAACACTGTAAAATTATCCACACTGGCTATAATGGCCAAATACTTGGAAGGATGCACACCCTTCCATGAAATGCCTTTTGCTTCTGGAGCTGCTGTAAAGTCAGCGCTGGCTTTGAGCCTGACTTTACTTTGTGCCAATGTCAGTCTGTGTGGGTACCATGCATAAGGCCAGAAAATTGAGTTGGACATCTGCAATCATGCTGGCCTAAATCTGAAGAAAAAAGCTAAGTTGGCATGCCTACCAACACACTGCATGGCTGGACCAGCCTGGGTTGGAATGCCTGGTCAGAAAGAGAAAGGGAAATCTCCTTGTGACTGTCATGTCACAAGTGGTGATAAAGTGATGATCAATCTTGGACTATACTTGGGCAGAGGGGTGGCATGAAAGAACAGAAATAAGGATGGGAGTCCCCTATGACATGAAAGAGAGGGGTAGGCTTATCAATAGTTGAAATCAAGTACCAAGGGAAAGGAGCCCACCTAGTGCTAAAAATTCTCCCCATCAGTCTCAACATAAGTACTCCCTTTGGCCTAGCACAGCCTGATCCCCCAACTATATGAAGGAAAATGAATTTCCCTCCAAAACTTCTAAGAGAAACTCAAGACAGGGACTAAGGGAGTTGCAGGGATTAAATGTCCACATCTCAATACCCAGAATGTTACCGAGGGCTCTGTTGTTTTAAGAACACCCTAGTTGGTCTCTGCTTTGATTTAGTGTCTTTTCATTTATATTTCTGTTGCTACCAAACTGAAAAATCTACATTTTTCCACCTGCATCCTAGGACGACAGGTCCCATATCCCAAGTACATCTCACTGCCTTACTCAGTACAGTCTTTCCCGCATAGGCCACTTCATAAAAAGTTCATCATAAAAAAAAAGTTCATCATTAGCCAGGTGCAATGGTGCATGCCTGTAATCCCAGCAGCCCTGGAGGGTGAAGCAGGAGGATCACAAGTTCAAGGCCAGCCTCAACAACTTAGTGAGGCCCTAAGCAAATTAGTGAGCCCCTATCTCAAAATTAAAAAACAAAACAAAATAAAAAACCAGGCTGGGGATGTGGCTCAGTGGTTGAGTGTCCTTGGTACCAAAAAAAAAAAAAAGTCATCCATCAGCTGATGGATTTGCTGATCTTGGATGGATGTTCATCTGTGACCTAGGAAGTGACAGCTCCATTCTCACAGAATGGTTTAGGGCCATTTTCTTCAGGAAGGGACTGTGGGCCATGCAGTTTCCCTCAGAAGGAAATGGTGGAAATGGCAGTCTCTGAGAGTGCCATGTCTGGTCTGGAATTTCTGACAACCTGATGGTTGACAAGGGGAGATCATCAGGGCCCTATTGGATAATCCTTACATAAGAATATGTAAGTTCAGCTTGTAATTCAGCTTGCCCAAAGCTGGCCCTAGCAGCATGGCTCTCAAATCCTACAGAGTGCATACAGGACTATGTGTGACTTTGACTAAACACCTGAAAAGACTGACTTGATCCAATTTTCTCTACTGATGACAAAATATGATGGTGGAGAATAAATAGCTTTTCCCTATCCTGGAAGTCTGCCTAGTCCCTCGAGAGGACCTCAACTGAGCAGCTGTCAGCATCTACAGAGCAGTACCTTTGTCCCTGAGTGGCCAAGTGTCATGTGCGCTTCCTGAGGAACATGTTCTGACTTGTGTCCCCTGCTATATTTGAGTTGTTGAAAGTGGATCCAACAGGGACTAGACATCTGCAGAATTAGGTGGCAACACCAGACTGTTACTTTTACAGGGCAGAGGCTTAAAGTGAAATGGGAGCCGAGTCCAGCGCCAGATACATACGAACACTTTCTCAAATTCCTCAGCCTGATGCTACTGTCCTTCTGCTTAGGAAAGCTCCAGAAATAGCAACCACCCTGGGCCACAGGCTGATGGGCAAGAGGAGATGAAGCATGTAAATGTACGGAATGCAACAGACTGGACAAAATGTTGTCCCTTACTGGGAATCCCTGGGGAAATAATAGTTATTTCATGGGACTGGAAAAATCTGTGTCTGGAGTCTAATGCCTGGAGGATAAATAGGTATAGTCTTCTGTGAGATCTGTGGCTTGGGTTATAAAGTCACTTTTCAAGAAAAACAAACCACATAAGTGTTTCAAGATAGGGACTCTGCATACATCCACTTTGAAAAAGAAACTTCAGTGTTTTGTTCATTTGGTTCTACAAGGGTCAGGGAGCAAGGGAGAATGTTCTTTTGTGTTCTAAATGCTTGTGTGCCCTTATTAGGGCTTGGGACTAATATGTTTCCCTTGCCAGTATCTAAGGAGACATTTTGAGACAGGCATCTGTTTTGCAATCTGAGAGCCCCAGACAGAAGACAGACATTCATTTTCTTTTACTCATACTGCAGAGGCCAGGGAGGACTGATTTTCGTGGCAGTGTCCCATCTTGGCCTGGATTGCACCTGATCTGGGGAGAACAATCCAGGATGACACTTAGACACTATCCAAAGAACCTTGGATTACCCAATGAGTCCTCAGAGCCAGTGAGGACAATACTTTGGAACCTGAAGTGGACATAATCCAAGAGGCCCTGTAACCTGTTGATGAGGTTACAATATGGTGGAGTGGAAGAGGGCTCACCCAGGAATCAGGACATCTGGGTTGCAGCCCACAACTAAGTCAGTGCATGACCTTGATCAAATCCATTCCTTCTCTGGGCCTCCCTGTCCCCCATCTATGAAACTAAGGGTGGGACTAAATGAATTTACAGTTCTTTTCCAGCTCTGGTATTCTATGGTTTGGAGATGGAAAAGTTGGCAGCCAACAGTATCTTTTGCAGGGTAAAATAACAAAACCAGGGTATACCAAAGAGAGCAGAATTACTAGTTTTACTCTTATATGGGCTGATTAGTTTTTATCAAAAAACAAATAAACAGAGAAAATCCTCTTTTTCCTGGCTAGACATCCCCTTCACCTCAGACAGCATCTTGTTTGGCATAGTGACGACTGTGTGAGAAAATGTCAAGTGCTCAGTGTGACCTCTGTCCACTGCCAGATGTGCACCTTGAAACCTGGTGTCACTCAGGGTGGACTAGCCATGGAAACTTCCTCAAGGTAGGATAGTACTTGTATTATCATAATTTTTAAAAGATCCTCCTTCAACCATTTGTGAACCACAGGCAGAAGACAATGAACCTTCCTTTAGGCCCTGCATGAGTAAGCCATATAGACAGCCATGTCCTGAGGGCCAGCAATGACCCTTGATGAATATGGGAAAGAGGCCAGGCTTCTCTTCATTGCCTCCTTCCAGAGCCCCAATTGTAACTTGGCTCTTGTACCTTTTATTCTTCCAATGTAACCAAGAATCATGGTTCTTAGCCTTCATTTTGGAAATCACTGGGATGAACTAATGGCAATAAGGAATGAGGGGACTTGAAATTTGACAGGGTAAGTTAAGCACAAATCATTGCCCCTTAAATCTTGTGTCACTCTCATCACCAATGATGTATTAGTTGAAAGAGACTATGAAAGGGAGGTTGGCATCAGGGGTCTGTCACAAACCAGTCACGGTAGGTGCTGGATAGCATCAAAATGCAAATGCAAAAGTCATTGGAAACACCCTAGGAAAATGTGTGTGACATTTCTCTAATCTGAAAGCATCTAAAGAGTGACTGAGCCAGGCATGGTAGTGCAAGCCTGTAATCCCAGCGGCTTGGGAGGCTGAGGCAGGACAAAGGCAGCCTTAGCAACTTAGTGACGCCCTAAACAACTTAGTGAGACCGTGTCTCAAAAGAAAAAGAAAAAAGGGGGGCTGGAGCGGTGACTCAATGGTTATGGTGACTGCCTGGCATATGCAAGGACCGGTGTTCAAACCCCAGTACCACATACACAAAGAAGTGTTGGAGCAACAAAAACCACATGAAAACCTAAATAAAATTGATGCTCTCTTTCTCTCTCTCTCTCACTGTCCTTCTCTCTTTAAAAAAAAATAGAAAAGGTCTAGGGATGTGGCTCAGTGGTTAAGTATACCCTATGTTCAATCCCCTGTACAAAAGAAAAAAAATTGACTGTGAACTTCCTGTCAAAACAAAATTCTCCCTTTACCCATGTCAAGGGTAGAAAATGTCTTTCCAGATTCCTTTTAGGCCATCAGTGGGGTCTGCCTGAGGGGGCAGATTTAATGTCTTTTAGGAAGCTCATTGCTCAAAAACATGATGTAAAAGTGTTGGTTGCTAGGGTGGATCTAGCCTCTTTGGCTGGCCAGGAAACAGTCCTGTCCTATCACTCTATGACAAAGGGTGATGTGGTGGAAAGGGCACTGGACTTGGGTTTGTGCCTTAGCAGAATCAACTTTACCTTCTGAAGCTGCAGCTTTCTAACTTGTACAATGAGAGAAAAAATGGTATTTATCTCATAAGCTTGATTTAGGACTAAATATATATAACACCTAACATAACATGGGGTGCTTTGTTGATTTCGATTCACAGTAGTTATTATTAGTTTTAGTGAGGCCTGGCAGTGGGGTCCTAGTGCCGTGTGACAGCTCTGGGAACTCTAAAGGTAAGGACGTAGACTATTGTTGTGAGGGGAAAGACAGGAGGAGAGGTGAAAGGGCTAAAGAGAAACTTCATTGTTTCCCTTATAACCAGTCCTGACTCTAGGAAGCAGGTTTAGAAGCAGAGTCCCTCACAATCCTTCCCTCTGTAAATATGTCCAGAGCAATCCATTTTTTCCTCTTGCTCTAAAAGCACACCGGAACCTCTGCTAAACCTGCTGTTTTCCCCAACTTGGACAGTTTCCAGTCATTTGACTCAGAAATCCGAGATGAAATTGTTGGGGTTAGCAAGTCCAAAAGTTTTGTCAGTCATGCTTAAGGGGGTATAGCCTTTCGTTCACTGCGTATGTAACAGACGATGCAGCAAATATTATCAACCCTTTCTCACTTTGTCAAATTATGTGGTGTTACGTGATATCCTGATGTGAGTCATTCAAGCAGCTGCCACACTGCATTAATTGCAGAGAAGCTGGATTTCATACAAGGTGCTGCCAAAGGTTCATTGCTAAATACTCATCCAGCAGTTCTTTGAAAGGTTGCATTGGGTGACAAGGACACTAAATCCTTCTATGCATTACAGCTCCAAGAAAGGACAACTGGAAATTAGACCATGGTTTTCCTCTCTTTTATTTCCATAAGAGAAAATTTATAATTACTCACTTGGGCCATTCCCACCCTTTCCTTGATGTTTTCTGGCTTTGAAGGCACTTACTTAAATGCTTGCTCTCTTGCGTTCAAAGTCTTACACCACAATTTCTTTATGAAAACAATATGTCTTTTAAATTAACACTAAATAAAAATGAGAATGTCACTGGAACACCATTCTGTGTAAAGTATCCAGATTTAAAATGAGCCTTTAAGGACCTCTGACCTCTAACCCAAGCTCTAATCTCATATTTCCAGCTGCTTGGAAATGATCTCTATTTGAATGTTCCACTGCAAACTTCAATCCCTTATGCCTCAAACCAAATGTTTCACATTTGCTCCAAACCATCTCCTATTCCTATGATTTTCATTTCAGTTAAGGACACTACCATGACCCATCATCACCCAGGTCTAGAAGCACTAGAGTCGTGCTAGATTCTCCTCTTTTCTGCATCTGCCCTTTTGTGGATGGCCAAGTTTGGGTGCTATCTTTCATTTGACTTTGAATTAGTCTTTGTCTCATTATTCTCATTGCCACCATTCCAGTTCTAGTCCTTGTCACACCATGGCTGTATTTCTAGAAGAGCTGGCTCACTAGTCTGATTTCATTCGATCCATCTTTTTGGTCATTACCAGACTCTTCCTACACATTTGCTTTCAGCATCTCATTCCTCTGCTCAAAATTCTACAATAGCTGCCTGTTGCTTAGTGCATCAAATCCAAATTAACCTATCATTAGTCTTTCAAAATAAACCCACTGCTCTAGCCAGAATTCTGTCTTCACCGTGTTAGTGCAAATCAGAAATCACACTCACGTTTTTTTGGTTTTTTTTGCAAGACTTTGTGTTCATGCCTCTTTCCAGCTCACCTGATTTGAAAATCCTTTATCTTTTAGGACTGCCATGAAATCCCAGTTCCTCCACCAAGTTCACCCTGATTTCACTAGCATACAGTGAGCACTTCATCCTATGTCTGTTGCCTATATCATATTTTAGCAACTAATGAGATGATATGAGATTTATTTACTTTGATTGACTTACTGCAATGTTGGGGGTGGAGCCCAGGGCCTTGTGCATGCTAGGCAAGTGTTCTACCACTGAGCTATATCCCCAGCCCCAGATGACATAAATTTTAAAACACCAATAAAATCAATAGACCTGGGTGCTAGACCTGGCCCTGCCACTGACTCAAAGTGTGACATCAGGCAAGTTCCTCATTTCTTTGGGCCTTGGTGTCCCCCTAAATAAAAGGGGAGAGTTAAACTCAAACAAGAGTGATTTGCACACTACCTGTCTACCTGACACACCTGCAGTCTGGCTCTATATTTACTTATTTAAAACTTTTCCATCTTCTTTTTTATTTTTTTTTAAAGAGAGGACAGCAGGAGAGAGAGAGAGAGAAGAGAAGAGAAGAGAAGAGAAGAGGAAG
>PVKS010054080.1:0-10189 GCA_004027875.1 Aplodontia rufa
TTTTTTTGAGTTTGTCTTAAAAATGTGGGAGATCTGTAAAACACTTAGTCTGCTAAGTGGTTGTCTTTTTTTCTGGCTGTTTCCATTTGAGTGACTTCAGCAACCTTTTGATTGTGGCAAAACAGAGGCTTTTCCTATATGCATACACATGGAATCTTCTTCAAATTTAATGATCATTTGTGTTAGTTCTTACTCATCCTTCATTGGAAGATAGAACACAAATTCTCATTTGCCTTTCCTGTGTATTTATTACACTTGTTAATTTTGATCCTGGGACCCAAGCTAGGGAGTTGTAGCTGGAGGTGTGTTTTCCACAAACCAACTCTGCTCCTTGGCCATGGAGCTTGGCCAAAGGCTCTGCAGATACCTCAGAGGAAATCCAGGCAGGAAGGCCTGGAGTCTCAGGAGGTTAAGTTTCTGTATATCTCACCATTTGCCCCAGGTCTTTCATATGGTGAAGACTTAATTGCCAAGGTAATGGCATTAGCAGGAGGAACTTTTGAAATGAAGTTAGTTCATGACAGAATGTCCCTCAAGGATCGACCACAACCCTTCCAGAAGAAAACTGAGGGCATACGAAGTTTTTCCTTATACTTTTAGTAAACTCAAGCAGCATGCATGTTCAAAAACAGAAAGCATGCAGAAACTCACCAAGCACCCATGTCTGCCCATGATTTGATGTTGGAATTCCCTCCTTGCAAATCCGTGATTTATAAATGTCCACTGGGTGCGAGCCAGGCAATCTAAGTAACAGTGCTATTGCATGCTAGTGAGGTGAGTGTTTCAAATGGAGAGTAGGAGATGATGGAGAGAAGAGAGGGAATTTGTGTGGCCACTGAAAGTTGCAGCTTTGGCACTTGCTGGTGGTTTGAGGGTGAAACAAAGTAACTACACATGCATCAACATTTCCTTTCTTCATGGAATTATGTGATCATGCATGAAAAGACTGAGATGGGAAAGGTGGGACAAGAGAGATGAGAAAGTTTAAACATCAATAGTTGTGGCGTGGTCCTGGGACCACAGGTTAGTTGGTGAAGACACTACGCGGACATATGACAAAGGATGTGGGGCAGAAGAGTGTCAAGAGAAGATTCGTCGTTAAGATGAGCAATCCTTCAACAGAAGAGGAGTAGAAAGAAATCATGATGAAGGGGAAAGAGTCAATGCCTGCTTGAGCAGAGACCCACAGGGGCGTACCATTTGGAGTGCAAACAAAAGACACGTGTATATTCAGAGAAGTGCAAAGTGTGTGGCTGTGCCTACATAGGGGCAGGGATTGATCCATCTTAGGAGGAAAGAATTGAGAAAAGTCAGTAGGACCTATTGCAGCAATCCTGGACTTGGTGGTGCAAATGGAGTTTTAGAAATGGTTTTAGGCTCTTTGCTGGTCAATGAAGGCAACGTTTTCAGCCTGAAATGTGGAGGGGGACCAAAAAAAAAAGGAGTTTTCGAAGGAGGGAGGAAATGTTGGAATTCCCTGCTTGGAAAAACAATCGTGAGATCAACAGGGTGGGCGCACTGGGGGCTGTAGTGGGATGACATAGCAGCGTGTTGAGTTCCTGTGTGGGTACCTGTGTGTGTTTCCCGAAGGGTCCAATAGCTGGATGCATATTTGGAAGAGTGTTTACTCCACAATTATGGGAATAATGAACAGAGGGAGTTCAACATATTTTTTTCAGGAAATGATGTAAGGACCACAGTCCTTTCTGAGTTTGGCCTGGTCTCTCTGTGTAAACTCTTCTCCAAAATGCTGCAAAAATCAAAGAACTTAGCCACCCCACACTGCTTCCCTTCCCATCCATGGCACGCCTTCAGTGCTCATCTGCACTCACCTCCAATGTACGGACCCAGTATGGACTCCGTCTCTCTCATCGGATTTAAATTCCTTCCTCCAAGTTTGCTATGAACCACAACACTGCCTCAGGCGTAGCCTTGCTGAGTGCACCTGTCATTCCTGTCCAGGCCCCAGTGCTTCTGGGATTCTGGGCTCCCCTTCTGAGCTCCAAGCACCACTTTCATAGGTTTGCCCCCATTTCCTACCTCTTCCCTGAATCCACCTTACAGCCTGCCTCTTCTGCATAGCATGAAAGTCTCCAATGCCTGCACACCTTATGTGCTGTGCAGATTCCCCTGAGGGGCAAATATCCCATAAGACACTCTGAGCATCTCTGAGCGCTGTAGTGTGTATGAACCAGTAAATGCTGAGTGCAATCAAGGAGGTGTGTATTGATGTTCTAATTTCTCCTTTTTCCATTTTGACAGGGGGGTGGAACCCATGCCTGTCCCAGGCCACACCCCATCACCCCAAGACACCAAGGCCCCTCCTATGGCCTCACTCTGTGACATTCAGAAGGCCCTAGGACCTCAAGTCAGGGCACGTGGAACAAGCGCTTCTTGAAAGCAGAGGGATTGCCTCCAGGAGGCTTCAGAAGAAGAATCGGCAGCATGGAAGAGGACATGCTTTTGCTGTCCTCCGTGTCCCGGAAAACTGAAGAAGAGAATGTTGAGACTGGAAGCAGTGGGGGAGGGGACACCGTGGTCCTCTTTCTTGTTACTGCACTGGTGAATTGTCCAATGTTCCTGGCCATGGCCTTGCAAGGTTGGCAGTCCCCCTTCCATGTGGCTGGCCCAACCAGCCCTGCAGTTGGTGAGTTTGACCTCCCTGGCACCCTGTAGGCAGACCTACAGGATCTTGGAGAGCCTCAGCGGACGTTAGGGAAGCTCCAGTGTGGGCAAGTGATGGGGGAGGGCATGTCCTTCCTGGTCAGGGGAGGCCTTCGGGGACCAGGAATATTTGCTGGGTGTGGGATGGATAGGGTGAGCACTGAGGACACAACGTGAGGCAGAGGTTGTTGATGCAGGGGCTCCTGCACCAGAGGCTTTTTGCATGATTTTGCAAAGTGTACCGGCATGGGGGCAGGAATGGCCCTGGAGTGTTCACACAGCAGCCTTCCATGCAAGGTTGGGATGTATAGAGTAAGAGGCAGCCCAAACCTGGACTGGTGTGCTGCACTGCTGTCCCTGATTCCTTGTCTGATTTGTGGCCGCTGGATGTATTTGGCCCCCTGAAGCCTGCCTGCATTGCCCTGGACTGAGTCTGGACTTGTGTACACCAGCAGCCTGGGCTGCCGTCTTGCAAGGCTGGGCCCAGCATCATGTAGTGAGGCCTGCAGTGTGCCCAGAGGTAGAGGGAAGGCATGTGTGTGAAGCTAGGAGAGGGCTGAGGAGGCCAGGAGAGGTGCTGGGTTCAGAAGGGTTATGGGTAGCCTCAAGAACAGAAGGAGAGGTACTCTTGTTGGTGCAGGAGGTGGAGACTGAGGGGTAGCATGATGTTTCTGGGAGTCTTAGTTTGAGCTTGATACCTTCCCTTGGGTTCCAGGTAGGGATGTGTGTCTCGGAATTGGTTAGTGTGTGGGGGTGTTGGACAAGCCATTGCAGTTTGGTGGAAATATTTTGTGGGAAGCATAAAGTGACCGGTATCCAGGGCACCTGAGCTTTGTTTTCAAGAAGTGTCTTGAAGGCCTGAATTTCATTATCTATATGGAGAGCATGTCCTGCTTCTTACATTTTCCCAAAACACATATCTTCCTTTTCGTAGGAGTGTGACTGTACTAAACTGTATATCTAATTCATGGTGATTTTGACATTTTACCTTTTCTTACTTAAAAGATAGGTAACAATTTAATCATAGTTGTAATGCGTGTGAGTGTTGGGGACACACACATACCGGTGTGCTTCTACAGAGCTAAGGATTCCATGAGTTGAATGATAAAAATGTTGCCCTAAAGACTTTTTGTTACACTACCTTTTTCTTGTTCATTCTTTCCATTTTGTCCCAAAACCAGAGGTCCCTCCACTGCTATATGTTGGCACCCTTTGCAGCATGACAGTTTGGTAATGATATGTGGTATCCTGTGTGAAATGTGTATTAAGGCTCAAGGCCTCTGTGTCCATTGAGTTTGCCTTAAAAATGTGGGAGATCCATAAAACACCTAGTCTGCTAAGTGGTTGTCTTTTATTCTGGCTGTTTCCATTTGAGTGACTTCAGCAACCTTTTGGTTGTGGCAAAACAGAGGCTTTCCCTATATGCATACACATGGAGTCTTTCTCAACTTTAATGATCATTTATCTTAGTTCTTACTCATGCTTCGTTGGAAGATAGAACACAAATGCTCATTTTCCTTTCCTGTGTATTTATTACACTTGTTAATTTTGATCCTGGGACCCAAGCTAGGGAGTTGTAGCTGGAGGTGTGTTTTCCACAAGCCAACTCTGCTCCTTGGCCATGGAGCTTGGCCAAAGGCTCTGCAGATACCTCAGAGGAAATCCAGGCAGGAAGGCCTGGAGTCTCAGAAGGTTAAGGTTATGAAAATCTCACCATTTACCCCGGGTCTTTCAAATGGTGAAGACTTAATTGCCAAGGTAATGGCATTAGCAGGAGGAACCTTTGAAAAGGAGTTAGTTCATGACAGAGTGTTCCTCACAGATCAACCACAATACTCCCAGAGGAAAAATGAGGGCATACAAATTTTTTCTTTACAATTTGAGTAAACCCAAGCAACATGCATGTTCAAAAACAGAAAGCATGCAGAAACTCACCAGGGACCCATGTGTGCCCAAGATGTGATGCTGGAATTCCCTGTTTGCAAATCCGTGATTTATAAATGTCCACTGGGTGGGAGCCAGGCAATCTAAGGAAGAGTAGCGAGGTGACTGTTTCAAATGGACACAGCCACACCTCTTTGCTCCAAGCCACCGAGGCCCCTCCCATGGCTACAGCCTCTTAATCACAGGGGCATGCAACATGATGTCCAGCCAAAAGACAAGTGTATATTCAGAGAAGTGCCCAGGGTGTGGCTTTGCCTCCAAAGGGAGCAGGGATTGATCCATTGTAGAAGGAAAGAAATGAGAAAAGGGTTTAAGTCCTATTGCAGCAAGCTGGGACTTGGTCATGGAAATGGAGTTTTAGAACTTGCTTTAGAAACTTTGTAGGTCAGTGAAGGCAAAGATTTGAGGCTGGAATGTGGAGGGGGACCATAAAAATAGGACATTTGAAAGGAGAGAGTAAATGTTGGAATTCCCTGCTTGCAAAATCACCTGTGAGATCAACAGGGTGGGCACCCTGGGGGCTGTAGTGGGATGCATGTTGAGTTCCTTTGTGGGTATCTGTGTGTGTTTCACAACGGGTGCAATAGCTGGATGCATCTTTGGAAGAGCGTTTACTTCTCAATGATGGGAAGAATGAGCAGAGGGATTTCAAGGTATTTTATTCAGGAAAATTGTAAGGCCAGCATCACAATCTTCTCTGAGTTAGGCCTGGTCTCTCTGTGTCAACTCTTTTGTGAAATGCTGTAAAAAACCACAGACCTTGCCCACCACCCGCTGCCTGCCTTCCAAATCATAGCACATATTCAGTGATCATATGCACTCACCTCAAAACTATGGACCCATGAAGGACTCCATCTCTCTCATGGGATTGAAATTCCTTTTTTCCAAATTGGCTGTGAACCTCAACACTACCTGAGGTACAGCCTTGCTCAGTGCCCTGATTATTCCTCTCTAGGCCCCAATGCTTCTGGGATTCTGGACACCCAGTCCGAGCTTACCTTTCCATGCTTACCTTTCCATGTACTGATGATGCTGCATGCCAAGCCAATCATAATTTTTCTGTAGCATTACACACTCTGGAGTTCGATCTTCCAATCTTCAACCATTTTTTGGGATCTGAGATTTCCCCAACTGCAGAGATGTGATGCTAGTACAGTGTACATAGAGCTGGTTGGCTTGACTCAAGGAATTTTTTTCACTGAGGTTGTTTTTGCAAAGTGAGTCACTAGGTACTTGTGTGATGCCAAAGCCTTCACCAGAATGAAGGGTTTGATCATGTAGACTTAGCACCAGGGTCCCAACTATTCCTGCAGCAATCAGAGGATGTAATGCCCATCCATTGTTTGGGGGAGATCTCACGTGCTCCTCTTGCCCAGAGCCCGGGAGGTCTATAAAGCTGGGAGTAGAGTCCAGAGTCCATAATTGTGGGCAGAGTGGCCAAGGGGCAGTGGGTGCTGGCTGTTGAGAAAAGGGGCATCAATAACAGTGATGAGAGGAAGAAGTATGTGGGCTGGGAACCAAAGGCAGGAGGAGGAGTGTGAGAAGGGAGTATCTCCCACACTGTGCTCATTGGGAGGACAAATGTTGGTGCATAGCCCTTATCCCCTGTTGCTTCCCACTTTAATCTGCAGCTGCATGCTCAACTGATGCCTAGAGATCTGGAGTTTTCTAGAGCCTCATTGTAGTTGGGAGTAAAAACATAAAAAAAACTTACCCATCCACTAGAATTCCCCTGCATGGGAACTACTGGAATATGTAATGTGAGGTCAGTAGCAAAATGAATTCCACTTAGCCTACCATTAAGGAGGCACAGGCATAGAAAACCATATTGTGAAAATCCTGGTAGTGTTGTATCTCTAAGATGACAGTCAAATCTTTGTGATTGAAACCCAGTACCAATATATTAACATGCCCATGTATTCATGTGGTTTCCAGAGGTACTTTACAAACAATCTGTGGAAAAACTGCTGTAGCTGGAAGGTTTTCCACTTGGCCACTCAGAGGACTGCCAGTTTCACTCCTCAAGAGATGTATACAGAATATTCCTCTGTTTTCACTCATTTTCTGTTCTTCTGACTAGGAAAGAGTGCTCTGAACCACTCAACTAAGGTACAAGTTTGCAAGGGAGAATTGTTTGCATTCTAGGTAACTGGATGTGCACTTCCTATTCAGCAAGCAATTGTATAGCATCAGGCAGAGAGTTTAAAAAGCAGAAAATAAGTAAAGATTGAGGGAGAGCCAAATGTCAATGTGCATGCAATACGGATGAAGGGTTGGCATTTCTCACTGAGCATGAAGGAATGAGCTATGTCTAAACACCTGTAGAGTGGTTGGAGAACATGAGCTAGGGTTCTCTCAGGTTTGTTCTCAGGACTTGAGTATGATCCCAGGGGCACCCTACCACACAGTGACCACCTTCTCTCCTTTGCCTCATTCTCTGGAGGGAATGCTTTGTCCATTTGTGCTCTCTGTTTTGCTTCCTGCCTGAGTGTCCCACAGACTGGGAAGACAGGCCTGTGCCAAGGGCCCAGAGACAACCTGCAAACCCCAGTGCCAGAGGAAACAGAGCTTGAAAGATTTCACAAACAACCCATCAGATATCATGGCTGCTTCCACAGTGGTGAGCACCAGTGTTGATAGTGTGTGACACACAAACAACTGCTGCTGAGGCTCACCAATGGAAGGAAAAGTCTGAGTGACAGTTGGTCTCCTGCTGGTCTTGCACACACATATGCTGATGATGCTGCATTCCTCAGCCAATCAGAACCCAGTAGGAGCATTCATGTGCATCAGAATCTGGCCCTGTTGCTTGGCAACCACTGTTGGGGAGTTCAAAGCTACCAAAGCACAGAGCTGTGCTGTTGGGGCACTGTGGGAGACACAGTTGACTTGACTCTAATTCTTGATTTGAGTTGCTGGCAAGGTTTCTGTACAAGCCAGCGGTAGGTGCCTCTGAGCCTTGACCTCTGCCAAGAGGAAAGGCTTTGGTGTGCTGGTTTATTATCAGGGACTCTATGGTTCCTGCACCAGCCTGAGGATGGAGTGCCTGTGCTTTAGGTGGGGCAGTTTTTGTGGATTCCACTCGCCCAGAGGCCAGGTGGGCTACAAAGCTGAGAGCAGGTTCCAGAAGGCTGTGTGTTCCCGGAAATGTGGCCAAACTGTGGCGTATGCTCGCTGGTGGCCAATGTGGCATGAATGACAGTGATGACAACAACAGGTAATAGAGCTGGATCCCAGGGGCAAGGGGATGTATGGGATTAGGGAGCATTTCCCAGACTGTGTCCACAGGATGGCCACTGTGAGTGCGAATCTCCCCTCACCAATGACACTTGGCTTTTTCCCTCTACAATGGCCTGAGAAAGTCACATCTACAGAGCTTGGTGTGCCCCCATGCCTAGCATGTGTAGGTGAGAAGAACAACAAAACTCCTCTCCCACCCATGAGGTATTCCCCTAACAGCACTTTCTGACTATTGCATGTGATTTGAGGAGCAAAATGCGGGGCATTTTCCCTATGTATTTCAGGACAATGGGCCAGCAAACTCTCATCTGCTAAGTACTGTGTCAGAAATAGGATGAACAAATATTTGTGATGGAAGCCCAGTATCAGTGTGTTAACAGGCCCACGTATAAAAGGTATTTCCTGAGGGACCTCACCAGGTATCTTGGGACAGGGATACTGTTGATGAAAGACTGTTTTTCACAATGGCATGAACAGGGGTTCCAATGTCATTGCTGAAGTGGATTTTATAGAATATTTCAACATTTTCACTCATTTCCTACTCCTCTTACTTGGAAGGGTTGCTAGGTTCCAGGACACTCAGACAAATGTTTGCAAGGAAGACAGGTTTTCCTTCAAGCTGTCAGAGTGTGGTCCTAGATTTCACCACTCATCTGCATAGCAGCAGACAGGAAGGTGCAAATTGAGAGCAGAATGGAAATGCAAGGATCCAAAAAGTGTTAAGGTCTGACTTTTCTCACTGATCATAAAAGAATGATCCTTGACTAAATGGCTGTTTAGCATTTCGAGAGCACCAGCTGCAGAGGAACAAGACTTCTCACTCAGCTGTGGGGCAATCATTTTGAGATCTGTTATTGAAAATATAATATCTCTACATATTGAAAGCACACAGCCTCTTTTCTCATGGCTTCTTCATGGTATCTATTTTTTCATGTATAGTAATGGAGGGTCTGAATCTGTTCTTTCAAATATTTTAATGAGAAAACATTTCCATTTTTTGTTAATCATTGCATATTTTTTAGAAGAACCTTAGAAGTAAAGCCCTGAATAACTTGTTTCTCTGCAGTTTCTCCTCTAGAAAAATTCATATCATATTCACCCACTATTACTTCTTTTCATTTTCTTTATTTGAAGTTTGCTGTTTGACAGCACAACTGTACATCATTTGAATAGATAATAAAAGTTCTGTTGCTTTTGATATTTGTCCTTTTTTGTATGATTTAACTGTTTTTTCCTTTGTGAATTTTTTATTCACTTTTCAATGTTTTTGTACTTTTTACCTAGTGAGTATGTCTTTTTTTAAGATTGAATATTTTCCCTTTTTTTACTCTTTTTTTAATTTCTTTAATTTTTGAACATACATGGTTTTGTTAAAACCATACAAGCTTTTAACAAAATAATATAAAATGTGTATAGATTCTGGATATTATAATTACCCCCAGGAGTGCCCCCCCAATTACCCAGCCTTATCCCTCCCTTCCCCTTCCCACAATATCTCTAAAAAAGTATTATGTTGTATAACATTACAACTTTTCTTGATTTAACACATGATAATAGACCAACTTTCTCACTGGGTCTAGTCCCAACCTCCAAAGATGAGTGGAGACAATCGACCTTTAGTTCTCTGAGTAAAGCTGATTTTACTCAGCATAATTTCTTTAATAGGCATACATTTACCATCAAAGGCTGCTATATCATTGTTTCTAATTGCTGTGTAAAATTCCATGGTATAAATGTACCACAGTTTTTGGATCCATTCATGCAGTGAGGGACATCTGGGTTGTTTCCATAGTCTAGCAGTAGTAAATTGAGCTGCTATGGGCAAAGATATTGCTGTATCACTATAATGTGCTGATTCTAAATCCCATGGAATGATACTCAGGAGTGGAATAGCAGGGTCTTCTGGGGAGCTCATCCATGGTTTTTTGAGGATTCTCCACACTGCTTTTCAGAGGGTCTCTAACAGTCTGCAGCTCCACCAACAGTGTGTTAGTGTGCCTATCTCTCCATAGCACCTCCAGCATCTATTATTATTTATTTTCTTCAATTTTGACATTCTGACTGGCATAAGGTGATATCTTAATGTAGTTTTCACTTGCAATTCTCTGATTACTAGTGATTTGGAGCACTTTCTCATGTTTACATTTGCTTGATCAATGTCTTCTTTTGAGAAGTTTCTATTTAGCTCTTTGGCCCATTTATTGATTGGGTTGTTTGTGTTTTTGTATTTGAGATTTTTGAGGATTTTGTAGATTGTGGATATGAGGCCCATGTTTGAGAAATCATAGCCCATGATTCTCTCCATTTCCATTGAAAACCTCTTGATTCTTTTGATTGTTTC
>PVKS010054081.1:0-10190 GCA_004027875.1 Aplodontia rufa
ATATATATATATATATATATATATATATATATATATACACAAAAACTTCAAAACAATTTTGATGAGTATCAGACATTGCAGATAAGATGACACTAACCCCTGAATAAAGTCAGGAGGCATCCCACAAGAACAAATGCCTTCTTAGAACCACAATACAATTAATATACTCAAGAAATTTTACACTGGGGCTGGTGCTTACCTGGCATGAGTGAAGATGTGGGTTTGAACCCTAGCACCATATACACAATGAAGTGTCAGAGCAACGAAAGCCACATGAAAAACTAAATAAAATTGATTCTCTCTTTCTCTCTCTCACTGTCCTCTTTAAAAAAAAAAAAAAAGGCGGGGATTGGAGTGATGAATCCGAAGTTGCAGCACTTGCAGCACCTGCCTGGCATGTGTGAGGACACAGGTTCAAACCTCAGCACCATGTACACAATGAAGTGTCAGGGCAACAAAGGCCACATGAAAAACTAAATAAAAATTGATTCTGACTGTCCCTCTCCTCTCTTTAAAAAAAAAAATTAATAAATTTAACATTAACCCAATACTTTTATATAATTCATTTCATTTTCATCTCTTCAGTTTCCTTTAATCTAGAACAGTTCTTTTTCTTTTTTTCCTGACATTGACGTGTTTAAAGAATTCAAGACAGTTATGATGCCAAATACCTCAATATGTATTGATTTCATGTTTTCTCAAGATTGGGCGCAGGTTACATATTTTTGGCAAGAATTCTATGTAGGTGATATTGTGTCTGTCTCATTATAAGATACTAGGAAGCACAAATTTTTCATTTGTCCCATTACTGGTAATTTCTTTTCATCTCTTGGTTAAGGTATTATCTATCACATTTTAAAAATTGTAATTATTAAGTCTAAGGATATAGCTCAGTGGTAGAGTGCTCACCTAGCATGCAGGAGGCTCTGGTTTCAATCCCCAGCACCACAAAAAGAAAGATAGAAAAAAAGAAAGAATTTTCCATATTTTTGCTGTAGTGGTTACTTTTATACTAATACTTAATCTCCTCACTCCTACTCAAGCTTCTATGATTAGGCTTGACAGCTTACTAAATCTTTGACTTTAATTTTTTTGTTTAATTAATTAAACAATTAATTAACTTAGTCTACTTTCCTTTTTTCCTTCCTTTCTGTTTTAGTAGTAGTATTATGTTTGCCAGAATACAACATATTTTTCCACCCTTACTGCTACCTTTGTTTTAGACTTAGATTCTTAAATATTCAATGCTCATCATTAGTCCTTGTGCCAAAAAGTGCCTGCAATCATGTCCTAGGTGGATGAAGTTTATCTTTTATTAGATTCCTCAAAAAGGCTTGTAAGCATATTTCCTGAGTTCTTGCATAGTTCTTGTAGTCTTCATATGAGAAGGATAGCTTGACTAGCTGTAAAATACATGTCTTACATGTACTGGAGTGTCTCAAGATACTCCCTTTGTGGTCCCTTTGTGGTCCTTAGAAGTTTAATATCAACCTGGGGTTTTTGTTGTTTTATTTTGTTTCAGGTAAATGACAGATTTTTGTTGGGAGGGAAGTATGGAGAAGGCTAGAACACTGAGCATTTTTTTTTGTTCTTTAAAGTCTAAAGTTTTACTGGGATGTTTTAGAATTGACTGTTCAGGGACAATTTCCCTAGAATCACAATGGGCCCTTTAATATTATCTCTAACTCTATTTCTAGAAAGTTTGCTTGTATTATAGTTTTAAATATAGTAATTCTGTACTGCTATTTTGTTTTTATTCCTTGGGTGTCTCCAAATGTACATATGTTGGGCTTTCTTTGCCTACTTTCTCTGATTCTTTTTAAACTCCTTCCAATACTTAGCTTTCATTCTCTTAGCTGTTTTAGGTCTTTCCTCAATGTCAAATATATTTTCAGCTGAATCTATTCTTCTTTAGCTACTCGTAATTCAGTCTTTATTCCCCCTCCACTACCCCCTTTTTTTAAGAGCGAGCGAGTCCATAGAGAGAGAGAAAGAGAATTTATTTTTTCATTTGGCTTTTGTTGCTCTGACACTTTGATGGGAACATGGTGCTGGGATATGAACCTGCATCCTTGCACATGCCAGGAAACCACCGTAACTGCTGAGCCACCACTCCAGCCCCCACAGTCTTTATTTCTAAGATAATTTTAACTTTTTCTTTGATTTCTTTCTTGAATTCAGCAAACTTTCATTGCAAAACTTCCAGTATTTTGTCCATTTTGGTTCTAAATTTTTTAATTTCTCATTCAAGCTGCTTTGTCTTATCTACAAATGTTTAAGGACATTCTATTGAGAGTGAGCTATTTAACAGTTTTATTTTGTTTAATGGGATTTTCTGCATTGAAAAGACTTGATACTTGGGGCTGGAGCAGTAGCTCAGCTGTTACAGTCTTGCCTGCCATGTGCAAGGACACGGGTTCAAACTCCAGCACCATGCATGCAATGAAAGCCACATGAAAAACTAAATGGATTTTCTTTCTCTCACTGTCCTTAATTCTGCTTATCTTTATAACTTTTTTTAAGAGAGAGGGACAATGAGAAAGAGAGAAAGAGAATCAATTTTATTTTGTTTTTCATGTGACTTTCATTGCCCCTACACCTTGTTGTGTATATGGTGCTGGGGTTCAAACCCATGGCCTTGCATGTGCCAGGCTAGCACTGTAACTGCTGAGTCACTACTCCAGTCCCTCTTAAAGACTTTTTTTTTAAAGAGAGAGAGACAGAATCAATTTTATTTAGTTTTTCATGTGGCTTTCGTTGCTCAGACACTTCATTGTGTATGTGGTGCTGGGGTTTGAACCGACATACTTGTGCATGCCAGACAAGCACCGTAACTTCTGAGCCACTGCTCCAGCCCCTCTTAAAGACTTTTTAAGGGAAATTTTTCATTACCTAAAATGTTTTGAGTTTTGTTTTCTAGTTTCTTCTCATAGTAGTCTTGTATGAATGTCATCTGTCATGTTCTGTTTATTTTGTAGCAATTTATTTTTCTGAATCAGCAATAATGCAGATAGGTATGAGGACTTAGGAAAGCTTATTAGCTTTCTGAGTTCAAGAGCACCCCCTTCTGTTAGTTAGTGAAATTATTATTTGGGGGTAGAAAGACAGCATTTCCGATTTTGTAATTCTCTTTTCCATTTTGAATTTGTTCTTTCCCTTCACTACCAAGGCTCCAGAGAGTTCCTCCTTCTTTTAAGTCAGGCTTATCTCCCTGCCATGCAATGCTTTTCCAAGGCTACAACCTATAATTCTATGTATTTCAAACTCCTTATTTTCAATCTCCCCTCAAACTGTTCTCAATATGTCTTCATCAGCATAGATCTTTCTCCTCTGGGGGATGACTTCATCTGTGCTCTGTCACTTACATACCCCTGCTCCCTCTCCATTTTCTTCATAGTCTCCTCTGATGCTGGCTCTGTTGGATGTGGGTGTTTCTATGCTAATGTCATGTCATTTTAAGCCTGTGGTAGTGGCAGCCATGGGCTACAGATGTTTTTATTTTTGTACTATCTGTCTGTATAAGTTCTCTGGTTTTGTTTTTGAGATTGTGTGGAAAGACTTAGATTTAGGCAGTTACCCGTACTCTACAGGAAATTATAACTCCTCAGAAAGTCTAACTGTAGGTAGGCCTAGGGGGAAAAAATGGCAAATCTAAGAATGTCTCTCTGCATTATCTCACCTACATGTAATAATTCAAGGATAAGGGAAAGGCACAAAGTGAGACAGGCTTGAGGAAGACTCAGAAGTCTGATCCCAGATAAAACAGAGCAGCTCACCTGAGTGAGGTTCCACTGTAGCTGCTGAGCTGGCTGAACACCATACATGGTTTGGGGCATAGCTGCCATCCCTGCCATGTAGCCGGCCTGCTGGGTGGTCATCATCCCATTCGGCACACCCATCATCGATGCCTGCATGCCACCCATGTAGCCTGCAGGCATGGCCATGGGGGCAACTATTCCAGAAGCTCCAGGCTGAGCAACCATGCCAACTGGTGGGGGCATCATGCTCCCCATGATGCTGTTAGGAGGTGTAACCCCAGGGAAGCTGGGGTAGGCTGTGGGATATGCCATCTGAGCAGGAGCCATGAACATCGCTGCCAAGAAAACACACATGAGTCTGTTAAAGAAGAAGGGACACAAAGTTAGCCCAAACTCTCACTGGCTACTCTTTTCCAGTTAGAATGTTTCAAGACTACACAACTCAGAAGGCTGTTTTACATAGCAAAGCAGTTATGGAGATTTTCTATAGGATTTGCTATGGTTTACCAGTAGGGCGCTGATGAAACTTCTCTTTTAGAGTCCAGATCCAAGTCTTGAGTCACACTTCACAAAGGTGGGACACCAGATCCCACAGAAGTATGGCTCTGAGTATATTAATATCTGACAATACTCTGTGCCTTCACCAGTAATGTCAGGTTCAGGCTTATTTTGTGTATGATGCTCCAGCCCCCAAATAAGTGTCCCCCATATGTCCCCATGTCTCTTTGGTACAATGCCATGGCTCCATGGGCTCTACCTTGGGCAGGCATTTGAGGCGTCTGGGATCCATACAGTGAGAGGATGGAGTCCTTAGAGAGCTGTTTCTTGCCTATTTCTTCTGATTTGCTCCCTGGCTCTGGAAACAGGTTCAGGTTTTCAGGAACAGAGCCAGCACTCCCTGCAGTTGGCATGGAACCTACAACCTAAGAGCACAGAGGGTAGGGAGAGAAGTGTAATAGTCTTCATGAGGATCTCTTTAAGGACCTCCTTCACCTTGTACCACCTCTATCATTTGCAGAAAGAATTCATGGCGGGCTGGAGCGTGGCTCAGTGGTTACAGCACTTGCCCAGCATGCATGAATACACAAGTTTGAACCCCAGCATCTCGTACACAATGAAGTCTCAGAGCAACGAAAGCCACATGAAAAACTAAATAAAATTGATTCTCTCTCTCTCTCTCTCTCTCTCACTGTCCCTCACTTTAAAAAAAAAAAAAAGGATTCTTGGCTCAGCTGGGTGTGGGGGCACACACACATAATCCTAGCTGCTTAGAAGGTTAAGACAGGCCTTGGAAGGGAAAAATGGTGGCAGCAGTGGCGAAAGCCCAGAAGTGCTGAACGAGAAATCTCTCCGTGATTGTGGGATACCAATGGTGGGAGAAGTGCCTTGCTGTGAGGAGAAAAATATTGGGAGGCCTCCTGGGAATCTCAATGTCAGCTGAGATCACCTAAACTCATTCCCACCAACAAACTCAACTGGGAAGTGACTCCACCTAGAAGTCAGCTGTGAACACATTCCCCCACAGTACATATTGACCTCGGCAGTAATAATTCAGACAACTTCCCAACTCTTTTTTTTTTCTGTTTTTATTATTGAAACTGATGTTCCTGGATGTATGCATTTTTGTTTGTTTGTGTGTCTATGTGGTTGGTTTTTACTGTCACTGTGACTTCTCATGTTTGGCTGCTATATCCATATTGTTGGGGTCTGACCTGAGGAGGCCTATATTATAGCAAACTAGTCCTCGGTTTCCTTGGGATAAAGAGACTCCCACTCTATACTACCCTCTTCCTCCATTTACTCTGGCAATTACTAAACTGTATTCTGTTCTCTCTTATCCTCCCTCAAAGTCTTTACACCACTCTCATCCCATTACTATCTTTTCCTTACTCTTAATTAGAATAGTCTACATCATTCTACTACCTTGTAGCTCTATATCCTAAATCCACAAGTTCCACACTACTTTCCTACCTCATTCCCTTTGCTCTCTAGACATTTTTTTCCCTCACCTACAGAGGCCCTGTTAAACTGAAGAAAATGTCATACTTGAAAATGGGTGTTTGCTTGCTATCTAAGTATAGTGTGAGAGCTCTCATGGAGAAAACTAGTAATCCGATTGCTCCTATAGGTGCTAATCAACACTGTAACTGCTATGGTTGACTTTGTCCGTTGTATGCATTGGTTGCACTTATTGACTTCTACCCCCTATCCCTTGAGGTATTAAAAAACCTAAAGGTTCACAATACTTCACTGATTTGGGTGGCAGCCATTGAACTATTCTAGCCAAATTGTACCCCAGCCCAACTAAGCAAACAGATAAGAAACTCCAATACCATCATCAAAGCCCCCAAGAGAATTATTCACTGTTGGACCTCAACCTACACTCCCTCTAACTGAAAATGAGGAAAAATGGAAATAATCCTCCACCTCAACCCTACAGCTCCTCATCCAAGGAGTCTATAGTCGGGGTCCTAGATGAAAACTTAGAAAAAGGTTATCAACAATATGATTAGTAATTCAATCAAAGAATTGAAAGAAGATTTAAGGAAAGAGATAAGAGAGCAATTTCAGGAGATGAGAGACCACATCTGTAAAGAGATAGATATTCTGAAAAGGATATAGCAGAGCTCTCAGAATTGAAAAATACTATCAACCAAATCAAAAGCTCATGGGAAGATACTAACACCAGAGTAAACTCAATAGAAAACAGAACCTCAGCTCTCGAAGAACAAACATCAGATAATGAAGGCAGGCTGAGCAACATCAAGTTCAAGGAGGACAGACAAGAAAAGAAACTTATTGTACATGATCAGAACTTGAGCAACATCAAGTTCAAGGAGGACAGACAAGAAAAGAAACTTATTGTACATGATCAGAACTTCCAAGTAATATTTGACAAGATGATAAGAAATAACATGAGAGTAATTGGGATTGAAGAAAACACTGAACAACAAATAAGGGGCTTAAGAACCTTCTAAGTGAAATTGCCAAGCAGAATTTTCCCCATATCAGAATTGATCCAGAAAATCAAATTCATGACGCCTATAGAACACCAAACATACCTGACCAAATGAGAAACTCACTGAGACACATCATCTTTAAAATGAATAACAGAGAAATAAAGGAGAAAATCCTAAAAGCAACTAGGGAAAAACAACAAATCACATTCAGAGGCAGACCAACTTGGATTACTATGGATTTCTCAGATCAGACAATAAAGACCAGGAAAGCATGGAATGATATTTTTCAAATGTTGAAAGAAAACAATTTTCTATACCCTGCAAAACTCAGCTTTAAATGTAATGGGGAAATTAAATACTTCAATGATAAATTCAAGCTAGCAAGATACACGAACACAAAGGCTACACTATAAAATTCTCAAGGACATACTTCATTCAGAGAATCATGATAACAACTTCCAAAACCCTTAAACAAAAGAAAATCAATAATCACAGTACACACCAGAAGATAGGAGACACACCTCACAATCAAAAATGGACACAGACTGAAGGCAAAAGGACAAAGAAGGTCACTATATCAAAATAAAAGGAACAATTCACCAAGAAGACATAATAATAGTTAACATTTATGCCCCCAATTACAACCATCCCAAATATATGGAAAAAATACTCAAGGACATTAAACCCCTCATCGATCTCAACACAATAATACTGGGGGACTTTAATACACCATTATCAACAATGGACAGATCATCAAAGCAAAAAATCAACATAGATATCTCTAACCTAAACAACTCTATAAATTAACTGGACTGAAGAGACATTTACAGAATATTCCATCCTAAATCGGCTAAGTTGACCTTCTTCTCAGCAGTTCACGGATCCTTCCCCAAAACAGATCACAGTGCTAACCTTAACAAATACAAATAAGCTGATATAGTCCCATGTATCCGGTCAGACCACAATGCTATGATCTTAGCAATTTACAACAAGAAAAACAACAGAAACTACTCAAATACTTGGAAATTGAATAATACCCTCTTAAAGAATGGATGAAACAGGTATTGAGAACAGAAATCAAGAAATTCTTGGAAACAAATGAGAATGATGAAACAATGTATCAAAATCTCTGGGATAGTATGAAAACATTCTTTACAGGTAAATTTATAGCACTGAGTGCCTTCATCAAAAATCAGGGAAGAGCCCAAATAAATAGTCATGCTCCAATTCAAATCCCTGCAAAAAGAGGAACAATCCAATCCCAAACCTAATAGAAGACAGTAAATAACTAAAATCAGAGCTGAAATAAATGAAATTGAGAAAAAACAATACAAATTATCAACAAAACAAAGAGGGGTTCTTTGAAAAAATAAGATTGACAGACCCCTTGCCAACCTCACAAAAAGGAAAAATGAAGTGAAGCAAATCAACAAAATCAAAGACAAAAACAGAGATATCACCACTGACTCAAACAAAATCCAGAAGATTGTCAGAACTTATTTTGAAAAATTATACTCTGCCAAGTTCAATAATCTGGAAGAAATGCACAAATATCTGGTCACATATGACATTCTAAAATTAATACAAGAGTCCATTGAAATTCTAAAACCAACCAATCTCAGGTAACAAAATCGAAGCAGCAATCAAAGGTCTTCCAAAAAAAAAAAAGAAAAAGAAAGCCCAGGACCTGATGGATTCATGGCAGAATTACTTTTACAGAAGAATTAACACCGATCCTCTACAAGCTTATCCATGAAATTGAAAGGGCTAGAACATTCCCTAACACTTTTTTTTTTTTAAGAGAGAAGAACAGTGTGAGAGAGACTGAGAGAAGCAATTTTTATTTAGTTTTTCACATGGCTCTCATTCCTCTGACACTTAGCTGTGTACATGGTGCTGGGGTTCAAACCCGAGTACTCACACGTGACGGTCAAGTGTCGCAACTGCTGAGCCACCACTCCAGCCCCTCCCTAACACTTTTTTTGTAATTTTTTAAATTTTCATTTTACTTATTTAATTTTGTAATTTTTTAAATTTTCATATTTATTTAATTTTCATATTTGTAATTTTTTAAATTTTCATTTTACTTATTTAATTTTGTAATTTTTAAAATTTTCATATTTACTTATCTAATTTTCATTTTACTTATTTTTTTTTAAAGAGAGAAAGACAGTGAGAAAGGAGGAGAGACAGTAAGAATCAATTTTTATTGAGTTTTTCACATGGCTTTTGTTGCTCTAACATTTAGTTGTGTACATGGGTGCTGGTGTTTGAACCCGTGTACTTGCATATCCCGGGCAAGCACCGTAACTGCCGAGCCACCACTCCAGCCCCCTAACACCTTTTTGAAGCAACTATTACACTGATACCAAAACTCAACAAAGACATCAAGAAAAGAAAACTACAGACCAATTTCCCTAATGAACATAGACACTAAAATCCTTAATAAAATTCTAGCTATCCAGATCTAAAAATACATTAAAAAGGCAATACATCATGATCATGTGGGCCTCATTCCAGGAAAGCAGGGATGGTTCAACATATGCAAATTAATAACTACAATTCACCACTTAAACAGAATTAAAAATAAAAATCATATAATCACCCCAATTGATGCAGAAAAGGCTTCTGATAAAATTCAGTACCCATTTATGCTCAAAACTCTGGGGAAGATAGGGATCAAAGGAAGATACTTTAATTTTGTAAGAGCCATTTATGATAGACCCATAGCCAACATTATGCTTAATGGAGAAAGACTGAAAGCATTTCCATTGAATTCAGGAACAAGATATGGATGTCCACTTTCACCACTCTTATTCAATATAGTCCTTGAAACCCTAGCCAGAGCAATTAGACAAGAGAAGGAAATCAAAGGAATTCAAATAGGAAAAGAGGAAGTCAAGATGTCTGTATTTGCTGATGACATGATCCTATACCTAGAAGACCCAATAAACTTGAACAGAAGACTCCTAGAGCTTATAAACATTTCAGCAAAGTGGCTGGCTATAAGACCAACAATCATAAATCATTAGCTTTCCTATACTCCAGCAACAAATCCACTGAAGAAAAAATTAGGAGCTCTGTCCCATTCACAATCTCCTCAAAAAAATAAATGACTTGGGAATCAATTTAACAAAGGATATTAAGGACCTCTACAACGAAAACTATTGAACATTTAAAAAAAGAAATTGCAGAAGACCTCAGTAGATGGAAAAACCATGTTCTTGGTTAGGCAGAATCTATATAAACAAAATGGCCATTCTACTGAAAGCCCTATACAGATTAATGCAATCTGCATCAAGATACCAATGACATTCTTCATGGATACTGAAAAAGCAATTCTCAAATTTGTATGGAATAACAGAAGACCCAGAATAGTCAAAACATTACTAAGCAAGAAAGAGGAAGCAGCAGGTATCACAATTCCTGACCTAAAATTATATTATAGGGCTATAATAACAAAAAAAGCATG
>PVKS010054082.1:0-10191 GCA_004027875.1 Aplodontia rufa
GTGTATTTCTTTTCCCCCCCCCTCCTCGGTACTGGGGATTAAACCTTGGAGCTACATCCCCAGACCTCATTTTAAGACAGAATGTTAAATTACAGGTTGGCCTCAAACTTGCAATCCTCCTCCTTCAGCCTCCTAAGTAACTGGAATCACAAGTGTTCTCCACTGTTCCCAGTTCCCATCCTCCTTCTAACTGCCATCTGGAGTGCAGAGTTAAAACGAATGCTCCCGTTTAATTAAGAATGGCTTCTTTGGGCTGGAGCGGTGGCTCGGTGGTTGTGGCGCTTGCCCAGCATGTGCGAGTACACGAGTTCAGACCCCAGCACCCACGTACACAACTAAGTGTCAGAGCAACAAAAGCCATGTGAAAAACTCAATAAAAATTGAATCTTATTCTCTCTCTCTCTCTCTTTCTCTCTCTCTCACTGTCTTTCTTTAAAAAAAAAAATGGCTCCATTGGCCAAGGATGGCAGAGAAGAACGATGGAAGATATCCAAGTTTCCAAGGATGCTCAGACCACCACGCTAGCTTAAGACTACCTACCTCCCAATTTCCTTTAACAAGAAAACAAATTCTTCATGCCAACTTTGCCCACTTTGGAGCCAGAGGCAGGAGGCAGTACAGTCCCCCAACCCCAGCCAGAATTTATTCAGCACATGTTCCATACTAAGAGTATGTTAGCAGTCCATGAGCCAGGTCCTGGGCCCTCACTGTGGTCACCACCTTCTAGGATCCCATGTCCTCAAAAGAGGTGCGAGAGTAGATGCTGACCACAGAGCCAGAACAGAGCACTTTGTGGAGTGGCTGCCAACAGCATCAAAGCGCTGCAGCAGGTGCCTCTCTCCCAGGCCTGCAGGCGGTCAGGGGAGGCACCTTCTCTTGGGGCTCAGCAGGTATTCCTGCTCTTTAGCGGCGGTGCTACTGGGCATGAGTTTCAGGCACATCTGGGAAGTTTTCTGCTGTGGTTCCCAGGCCTTCACTAGCTGGTTTACAGGAGGAGGGTGGAGGAAGGAGAATTCTCAAGAGCAGAAAGTGGTATGTACAACCTGGTGTTGGAACCCCAGCGGGTGTGAAGAAGCTACTGCTAATGATGGAGGAGAAAGGTCTGAAGATGGCGAGGAAGAGATCGGGAAATAAAGGAACGTCCCTTTTTTGCACCCTAAAAAGCCATGGTATTTCTTTAACCCTTTCTGACTGAAGACTTCTGTATGTTCCCCTTTGATGGCCCCTGGGTCTCATGACCCACATGAGTCTAACTCTGTTATAAAGGTCCCCCAGACATGACAGAACTGTAACAACAGCCATCTGGATTCAGACAGTACACAAGTGGCAAGTCCTGGCTCATGGACTGCTAACATATTCCGACGAGGAGAATTTTCTACTACAGATCTTCAAAGCACTCATGGGTCATGGTCTGAGGCTTAGCATGAAGAAGAGTTAGGGCAACTGGTTTTATACTCTTTTTGATGGAAACCTGAAATTGTGTTAAATATGCCTACTTTGAAGCAGTTTTTCCATAATAAAATGTTAAAAATGGTAGAAAATATTTGGCATTATCTATAGAGTTGAAAATATGCAAACCTGGCAGGTTGTGGTGTGCACATCTGCAATCCCAACTACTTGGGAAGCTGAGGCAAGGAGGATCACAAGTGGGAGTCTAGCCTCAGCAACTGGGTGAGACGCTGTCTCAATAAATAAATAAATAAATAAATAAAGGATCTGGATCCCTGGTAGAGTGCTTCTAACTTCACCATATGATCCTGCTATTCCTCTCCTGGGTATTTTTCCAGGGGATTCAGAATCAGCACATTACAGTGACACAGCAATATCTATGTTCATAGCAGCTCAATTTACAATAGCTAAATTATGGAAACAACCCAGATGTCCCTCACTGGATGAATGGATCCAAAAACTGTGGTACATATATACCATGGAATTCTACACAGCAATTAGAAACAATGATATTGCAGCCTTTGAAGGTAAATGGATGGCTATGGAAGAAGTCATGCTGAGTGAAGTCAGCATAACCCAGAGATCCAAGGGTGCAATGTCTTCACTCATCTGTGGAGGCTGGAGCTAGACCCTGGCCATTGAGAAAGGAGGTCTAGTATCATGTTTTAAATCCGGATGAGGTGTAATGTCATGCAACCTAAGGCATTTGTAGAGATGTATTGGGAAGGAGGGGGAGGGAGGGATAAGGGTGGGTAATTGGGGGAGGGTTGGGGGGTAAATCTAATTTTCAGAATATATATATATATATATATATATATATATATATATATATTATAGTATTTTGTTAGAAGCTTGTTTGATTGTTCAACAAATAAATTTCTGAATAAAATTTTAAAATAACATATGGAAATCCTGTACCCTTACAATTCCTTCATAAGTATCTGTCTTAGAGAGGGGACCGAGAAGCTTTTTCTGAAAAGGCCAGATAGTTAACATCATTCCCTCTGTGGGCCATATGGTCAATCTCTGTCACAACTCCTCACTTCTGCATTTATTGCACAAAAATAGCCCCAGACAACGTGTAAACAAATGGGAATGACTGCATTCCAATTAAATTTACTTAGAAGAACAAGAGGGCCAGTTTTAGCCCACTCCTGCTAGAGGAAACTATGAAGATGTGTGCCAAAATATGGGTGCAAGCATATCAGCACAGTGATGTTCGTAACAGCCCCAAACTGGAAACAACGCAGACCCAAATGCCCGTCAATAGGTCACTCAGCAAATAACCACAGTGCATGTGTCCAGGGACTACCAAACAGCGATCAGACGACCTGCAGGGCACATATGATAGCATTCGTTTAAGATTCATAGCCAAGGGGCTGGAGTGGTGGCACAGCGTTTGGAGCGCTTGCCTGGAAGTCAGGAGGATCCAGGTTCAAACCCCAGCACCACACACACAGCTGGGTATCAGAGAAACAAAGGCCAGGTGAAACAATAAAGTTGATTCTCTCTTTAAAATAAACAAAGAGAAAAGATTCATAGCCAAAGCTTAAAAACAAAATTCTGAGACAAAGTAGCCAGGTACAAAGGTGTTCATTCCATAGGACATTTGATTTGGTAAAATCTAAAGTGCATCGTCTAGGAAGGCATCCTGAGGTGAAGAAACCATCAAACGGGGTGAATGAGCAAAGAATGTTGGAAGGCAAGCAGCAGCGGTGAGCATGAGGGGCTCACACTGGGACTTTGGGTGCTGGCCGTGTCCTAGTCCTAGTTAGCTGACAGTCTCAGAGATATTCAACAGTTAATATTTTAGGGAAATTGTACATCTGGGTTTTCATATACTTTTTTGCATGTGTGTAAATTTCATAAGAAAATATGGATTATTTTAAAAAGTGGATTCCATTATGAAGTGCTCCACGTGACAGGTGTTAGTAATCCTTGCCTCTGGCGTGAGAAGCGCCACTCTCAGCTCTCATTTTCTGTGCATGAGCAGGTGCCTGTCTTCCCCTGTGTGCTGAGAGCCGAGCTGGACTAGCAACATGAATGAATGAAAAGCACATTTAGCCAGGGCTTTGTGTCCATGCACTTCCACATACACCTAAGATAATTTCTTAGTAGTTCGTAGGCTTTTTATTTAGTAATCTGCAAAATACAAATGTGCACACACCCTTGAGAAAAAAACCTCGCACTGTGCTGTAAGTGAAATCAGATGTCGACTACATGGTATTCTAGAGTAGTTGGGGTCTGCAGCTGTCTTCCCTCTTTTACTCTGAAAAATATTATGAAATTGAGAAGTGCTATCTTTGATAGTGTCTCTTGGGAGCAGAGCACGTGACGAACAGACTTCCACCGTGGAAGAGCTGGGTGAGGAGGTTAAGTAAATTTTCTTTGTGTAGTTCCCATTAAACTTCAATCAGAGTTACAGAAAGAAATTTCCTCCAGGCGGCTGCGAATACAGGTATTGGTTTGACTTTAATAAAAGTCATAACTGATCTCTCTGAGGTCTCCCGTGGAATGAGCTCAGCAGAATTCAGGCAGGTCCTTGAGAGAAAAAGCGCCCACTTAAACATCGCATTATCCTAATAATCCCATTCCAGAGCCACCGTCCCATTATTTTAAAGGTCTTCATTTGCAAATTGTGGTATTTGAAAGTTTTCTTTTTACATTATTGCAGAAAGCAGATGGATCCTTCTCAGGGCCCCACACCTATTTACAGACTCCTCTCTTTCCAGGCCAGTGTAAGATGGCGTGGTGGGTCACCAAGGCCACTTGGTGCCTCACATCATAGCTTTGACTTAACCACCCATTTAAAATGACACCTGCCTTGGTGGCAAGACTGATTTTAATGAAAAAGGGGGAAAAATTCTCTCACTGCTAAGAATACCCACGGTCAGTGTGGAGAATAGGATAATATTATCCTAAGGCACAATGTCTCACCAATTCACGTTATCCAACAAATCTTCAGGGCTAACTACTATGTGTTAGGTGCTGTTCTAGACTGGAATAAAGCATTTATCGAGGTAGACACAGAATTTACAATCTAATGTAATAAGGGAGACACCTAATAAGGAGGTTAAAAAATTAGTGAGATAACACCAGATAATGCTAAGACAAAAGGCATGAACAAATGATGATTTGGGACCAGGACACCAATGCAGTCAGAGTGGCCAAAGCTCTTCAAGAAGGTAACTTGTGTATTGATAACGAATTGGTGAGGACTCATCTATGCATATATTTCAGGGAAAGGGGTTCCAGTGAGGGGCACAGCAAGTGCCAAGTGCTTAAGGAAAAATTTGGTGGCTCCAGAGCATCTTGAATGAGGAAAGAGGGAGATGAGATGCATTTGGAAAGGTGGGCAGAGGCCAGGTCCTGCAGAGCCTGTTGGCATGATAAGGCTTCAGGTTTTACTGGACATGCAAACACGCAAACTCTCTTTGCTCTTTTAATATGTAAATAAATATTTTAGGGTAATGTCTGGTGTTTTTCTTTCTTTCTTTTTTTTTTTTTTAAGGATAATGTCTGTCTGCACAGGTACTTGGGTGGCTGTGAAGGAAAATACAAAGTGACTGAATGCTGACATTGCCACGTAACTTTTGGATGACTTTGGGTAAGCTTCCCCACCCCTCCAAGCCCCATCTATAAACCTATAAATCGGGAACAGCAACGCCCACCTCACGGAGTGTGTCACCGGGAGCAGAAAGGTCTGCGGAATGCCCTGCCTGCCCCGCTCACGTTCAGTAGGCCCTTGATCATTTTTAGCAGAACCATAATCTGAATGACCTGTGGGCCTGTGGAGCCCCTGGGGCAGCCTTATTTTCAGTAAAAGCTCATTGTTGAAAAATGAGGTCAGGCCAGAGATAATGCATCAAGAAAAAAATCTAAAGCTATTAACAGATCCTGAGCAGGTGGCCTTGGTGAGCAGGGCAGGCACTTGGTTCTGGTCCTGGCTCCGCTGATCACTCACCCATTGATCCCTGGACATTGGGCATCCGTTTCCAAATCTAAAACACAGGAGTGACCATCGTTATAAGCTGGCCTCTGATGTGATGAGGATATGACTCCATGAGGGCTTTGCCCAGGGTCGGGTCAGCTTCAGAGGCTCCTGCTGGAACGCGTCACTCTCCATCCAGAGAGATGGAGGAGAAACTGCTGTGAACTCTGAAGAAGTCAGGCCAGGCTGGGAGCAGGAAGAGGGAGCAGGTACTGCCCTTCAGGACTTCCCCTAGACTTAAAAGAATTCACTTAAGAATTTTCTTAGAATATTCTGTAATTTGCACTTCTTATCAGATTTAAAATAATTTTGTCTAATTGCTTGGTTAAATGTCCCCTGTTAAAGGTAAGAATATCCAACCTAGTAGGCACCATCCTAATCCTCTCCTTTCTGCTGAAGCAGATAACAGAATTCTGTTAGTTCATACTCTGGCCACCCAGGATTCTCATGAGGATGATGCTACATGCCACCAATGACTGGTCAGCTTCTCTGCCTCTCTGGTTTTAAAAAGGCCCTGGGGTGCTGGAGTGGTGGCTCAGTGGTTACAGTGCTTGCCAGACATGCATGAGGACACGGATTCAAACTCCAGCACCACATACACAACAATGTGTGCGAGCAATGAAAGCCACGTGAAAAACTAAATAAAAATGACTCTGTCTTTCTCACTCACTGTCCCTCTCTCTTTTAAAAAAAATGAAAAAATAAAAAGATCCCTGGATTCAGGTTTGCAAAGAGTACCCTTTCTTTACTTCTGCATTTTGCTGGACTAAGGGACACAGATAAAAGAGGCAAGGCTGGATCAGATAGGCGTGAGGAGTTGCAGGGAGCAGTTGAGCCAGAGCTCAGCCTGGAATGGAGGAGCGGAGGAGAGGTCCCAGTGACAGGCTGGAAACTGGGGATGGTCAGAAGAGCTCTGATACAAGGTCCTCAGATCAATGTAGCTCTGTACCTAAACCAAGATGGGGACCTGCAGGGATTAATGCAGTCCCGTCATGGGCACCTGGAGACAATGTCAGAGGAGAGGAGGGATGTAAAGGCAGGATCGGTTTGTTTAGACTGTTTTTTTCATCTCTTGTCTGGGATGCGGGTCCATCTCCAGAAGTTCTAGAAATGAAGATAATGCAGGATGGGGACAGATCATGGAAGGGGATAGGGGTCTCTCCACTAGGGTGGGCTGATAACCCCCATTCTCCTGATGGTAGGGACAGTCATATGTAATAGGGTAGGGTTGACCACTAGTCCCGCTGACAGGTGAGAAGATGGAGACACAAGCTTTGGGATACAGCTCATAAAAGGCAGTGCTTCCACTTCAGACAGCTAGATGCAGGCAAGGACTCTTGCAAGAGGCCCTCCTACCATCCTCAATGCCAAGTCCACCACCTCCAATGTCACCCCAAACCCCATTGGAAAGAGTGAGAGTCCAGACCCCCAGGAATGATACTGACTGCTCATTAACTGGAAGAAGAAAAGTGGACCCACAGCTCTCTCCTGTTCAAAGGAACAATTTGCAGTGATTAGGAAAGGCATTTGTTTAAGTCTGGAAATCCTTTTAAGAATTAGAATCCACTTCTATGCTGACAAGGCCTGCACTGAAAGCCTATGACTGATGATAATTACTGGTCCATTATTCTTTTGTGAAGCCCTGGGGCCTAGCAGAGCACCTTGAGGAAGTGGTGCCTGCAGTCCCTGCTCAGCCCAGCCCAGGGCCTTCAGCTCCTCCCATGGGAACCTGAAGCCAAGCAGCTGGGCTCCAGGAAAGGCCAGCAACACCCCCAATCTGGTCTATTGCTCACATTCTTTTGCCAGATAAAATACAGCTGTTCCCATTGGGACATACTTTTAAAATAATGTGTTGTTTATCCAAAATTAAAAATAATTTTGGGCATCCTGTGAATTTATTTTTAAGAAAGAAGGGACAGAAAGAGAGAGAGAGAGAGAGAGAGAGAAAGAGAGAACCAATTTTTTATTTAGTTTTTTATGTGACTCATTCCTCAGACACTTCACTGTGTACGTGGTGCTGGGGTTTGAACTCATACTTGTGCATGCCAGGCAAGCACCGTAACTGCTGAGCCACCACTCTAGCCCCTGAATTTTTTTTTTTAAGAGAGAAAGGGACAGTGAGAGTGAGAGATAAAGAATCAATTTTTATTTAGTTTTTCCCATGACTTTTGTTGTTCTAACACTTGGTTGTGTACATGGTACTGGGGTTCAAATCCTTGTCCTTGCACATGCCAGGCAAATGCCGTAACTGCGGAGCCACCACTCCGTCCCTGGGGTTCCTGTTCTTGCAGAATTCGTGAGCTGTGAGAATGACAGGCAAAAAAACCAAAGATATTAAAAGATAACAGGAGCCACCTCTCCAGCCCCCGTCCTGTGGGCTTTTGTTTGTTTGTCTTTTGTGCCAGGGATTGAAACCATGGGCACTCAGATATTGAGCCACATCCCTAGCCCTTTATTATTTTTTGTTTTGAGACAGGGCCTTGCTAAGTTGTTGAGGCTGGCTTTGAACTTGCAATCCTCCTGCCTCAGCCACCCAAGTCACTGGGATTACAGGTGTGCGCCACGGCACCTGACTGAGCATTCTGTATTTTAATTTGCTAAGACAGGCAGCACTACATGCCACCCACCCCTTTCCGGTGGGCCTGCCTCCTGATCCTTTCAATCATGTATGGTCAGTTGGGGAAGATTCATTTTCTTCTGTGTGCATGGCTTCCCCAGAACCTCTGGGGGTTGGATGAGCACAAAGATTGCAGCCTTCTCTATTCTAAGCCCCCTTGGGTACTTATACTCCAACCATTTATTCCCACCCAACTCTCTGAAGTAGGTATTCTTAGCCCATTTCACAGATGATGCTCTGAAACTGAGCATCAGAGAATTTTGCTAACTTTCTCCCACTGTCTCCCCTTGTAAGTGGTAGGACCAAGTGTGAATCCTTGGCTGTGGATTCCAGCAGAGTCAAAGCAGCTCTGCAAAGTTACCTCTCAAGCCTCCACTTCCTCTGTAAAATGAGAGTGGATCAGAAGCTGTCAGCCTCACGGGGAGGATTAAATGAGACACTGGGTTGACCTCCTCACTCCAGGGTCTGGCACAGGGTCAGGGTGTGGTCCCTGAGACCAGTTTTATTGGTAGGTCCAAGGCCCTCCAGGACCCACAGCCTGGCAGGGTAGCCTAGCAGCTTCCTTTGGCAGAAGGTGCAGTTTAGGAATGTGACCCAACACCAGGAAATCCCTGCAGCTCTGTGCTGGCCCCGTGGGGTCCCAGGTGCTCTGTCTCTAAACGCTGGCTTTGTTGTCTGTAAAATGAAGGATAATTATGCTCAAAGTCTGTGTGCAGAGCGACGAGTTGATGGTTTTAGAGGGCCTTTGAAGTCCCAAAACTAGGAGTGGTCCAAGGCCAAATCCGAACATTCACATGGCCACCTGGGCATCTCCCCAGATGCGTGTGACCCACCGGAGATTCTGGGCAATCAGACCTTGTCTGAAGGGGAAAACAGGATCCTGGGCTTCCGGTCCAGGTGCTAAGGCACACTGCCTGCTCCTACCTGAAAGTAGCCTCCCTTCCACCTCCACTCGGACCCATTGCCTGATTGGGTTTCCTTTCAGAACCTGCAAGCAAGCTACGGCCCCTCTCCAGATGGGTCAAGTTCTAGATCAGCTTGGGCCATGCTAGCTGTGGTCCTAAAATAAGAGCAAAAGCGAGCAGTTGGAAATACTTTCAGGAACCAGTGTCCTCAAATGCCTTCATAAGTTTTCTGTAGAAACCCATCGGAATAGGGCTGAAAAAATTTCTGTGCCTAAGATTGCCTGCCTCGGAGGGCTTCCAATTCTTCCAATTACTACAATAACTGAGCATCTTTTGCTGAAGAAATGACAGGAGAGAGTAGAAATAAAGCCCAAGGGACTCCCAGGTCTCTCTTATGTGATTAACAGATTTAAACTACAAAGAAATGGAGTGGAACTTGGCATAAAGGTAAGTAGGTGAGTGGCTGGCCCCAGGGAGATAGGGCGGTGCTTTCTTAGCCCAAGTGTCCAGGGGAATCTTAAGCTCAGAGACAGCAGTGCCCATGGCTGTCCTGGTCATTACTCTATCTTCTTGTGCCTAGATCAGCATCTTGCATATGGTAGATCCTCGGTAAATATTTACTCATGAGTGAATGGAAGGATGGAAGGATGAGTGGACAGACTGATAGGTGGGTGGATAGATGCACTCAATATTCGGGTACAAGGCAGCAGTTGAGAAGAAAAGGCAAAAATGACATTTTAGAAGGAAGCCAAGAGAGCAGGTCTGGGGCAGAGGTGAGCAGGCCCTACCAGGTGTGGGCCTCGTAGGCTAGGATGCAGGGACCTGGGCCTGGAAACAGAACCATAAAAAAGAGAGAATGTGTCTGTGTTTCCAAGTCCTCAGATAACACCAAGACATACCTTCCCTTGCCTCCACCTTACCTGGGTGCGTTAATTCCTTCCTCCTCTCAAGTCCTACAACCAAACTTCATTAAATCCTGTTGAGGGTCCCTTTAACATACTCATGTGTCATGATTGCAATTGCTTATTGCTGTCTGTAACAGTTTCTTTTCTTTTTTTTTTTATTAGAAGTATATAGAGATACAGTTGAGGAAGAAACATTACCAAAACAGTAGCAATCAATGTATATAAACTTTGTTATCCAGGGGTAATGCCAAAGCATAGATAATCCACCTTGGGTTTCACCTGTTGCAGTTTCCCCCAGAAGAACTCATGTGTTAAATGGGTATC
>PVKS010054083.1:0-10195 GCA_004027875.1 Aplodontia rufa
TTACTCCCACATTTTCCACACCCAAGTCTCTTGGTTGTTCTATATTTTGCCCCTACAAGAAATATAAATGCTTAGATTGTGAATTTTCCAGAATTAAATGATTGCATAACTATTATTTGGATTCTTGGGGGTGGGTGGATAAAGGGTATGCTATATTGTTGATTGTCATTCCTAATTTTTTGAGGAGTCTCCACATTGCTTTCCAGAGTGACTGTACCAGTTTGCAGTCCCACCAAGCATGCATGCTAGTGTTCCTTTCTCCCCACAACTCCTCTAGCACCTGTTATTGTTTGCATTCTTCATCTTTGCCCCTCTGACAGGAGTGAGGTGCAGTTTTGATTTGCATTTCTTTGATTGCTTTTAATCTTCAATTAACTTTTTTTATTGGTTCAGCATTATCTTACATAATGAAGGAATTCATTGGTTCACATTCATACATGCATATGAATTGACGGAGTTGCTTAAACCCAATTCTTGTCCAGGATACCCCCCCACTCCACTCTTACTTTCAATTAACTTTTAATCTTCAACCCTTAAGTTCTTTACACTTCAGTTTTCAAAACTATTTCTCAAATGCATGGAAAACACAAAGTTTTAAAATATTTTCAGTTTTGGCCATTTTCTCTAAAAGTCCTCCCAAATTTTGTGATTTACTATTCTTCAAATGTTGAAAAATTCAGTAGGAAGAAGCACCTTTTCTTTCCCTGTCCTTACTTATGTTTTCCAGTGTCTAAAAATAATGCACACTCTATAGCAGCAGCTGTGAACATGAATAACAACACAATAATAAATGAGTTGGAGCTCAAATAAAACATTCCAGGCCAATTCTTTCATCCCCTGTGCCAGCCTTGGCAGAATTTTCCTGTTGCTGGGTCAGCCTGAAGGAAAGCGCCAGGAAAAGATGAAAAGCTGCTGCTGCTGGAGCTGGTGGCTCCTTGCTGCCCTCCCTGATGTTGGGCCAGACCTGGGAACAGAGCAGGTGCTTAGCAAATGTCTACTGAATTTGTTGCCAGAACAAAAAATCTACAACAGTTGCAGTGAAGGAAAAGAATGCTGACAGGTATTATTTGTTGAGCACCTACTCTCTGTGATACTCTGCATGCATCATCTGGAGGGGTGGGAGGCATTTTTATTGAGCAAGTTTCACATGACTACTTGGAGGCCATTTCAACAAATAAACCATGGTATTTTCAGATTGTTTTGTTGCTAATTGATTGGCACCCTCACTCTGTCTCTGAGCCACAGTCTATCCCTGATATAGGGATTGGGTAGGGGTGAGGAATAGCCATCTTCTCTTTCCAGAGCACCACAAAGTATATTTCATATTATTTACACACTTAAACACAGAAGCCTTTTAATGCCATTCATCATCTTAAAAAAGCATCTATTACTTCAGCCATAAAGAAGTGACTTATGGCATTTGTGGGCAATAGGCTGGAATTCAAGGCTATTGTACTAAGTGAAACAAGCCAGTCTCAAAGGCCAAAGTTTGAATGTTCTCTCTGATACACAGACGCTAACCCCAAATAAAATAAGGAAAACATCAGAGAACTAAGCAAAGGGGAGGGAAATGGAGGGAGCAGGAATGAGATAGGGAAAGTTTGTGGAATGAATCAGATATTTATGAACATACCATAGTGAATCTTATCATAATGTACCAAGAAGACACTGATTAAAAAACCATTACTAAAAAACAGAAAGATCAGTAGAGTAGAGGGAAGAGAACAGGGGATGGGAGGAAGAGAGAAGAAGGAGTAATACTAGGCATTGAATTAGAGCAAGTTATACTCCATGCTTCTATAATTATGTCATTGTATATTTCTATTGATATGTATATCTAAAAAGAAACAATAAAAATTTAAAAAGGCTAAAAAATAAATGATATTATATTAAAAGTATTCAGGAGCCAATTAAAGTGGCCCAGGAGATGGGGTTGGGATGGGGAAAGTATCCATTCATTCTTGGAGAACTTACTGGTATATATCTTACAGTCTTAGATTTATTTCTTAGCATTCAATGGTCATATGCAATGATTTTTAATTGATAAATATATAGGTCTGCTTATTAATAAAACTTTCTGATTTCCAGTTAAAAAGTTACAGCAGTGATTCTCAGTGCTCTTAGAGGGGTATATTAGAATATAAGTTTTTAAAAAAGGATATTTGGGAGGGAGGAAAGATGGCAGACTGATGGATTGACTGCTTTGTGAATGGAGGGAAAAAATCTCCAGGACAGCTTCAGCAATATGAGGCTTGTGCAACAATCCAAGAAGGGGTGGGAGCAGAAGGAGACCTCTGTCCCAGTGCAAAAGGCCTGGAGAGACCAGGAGTGCATGCAGCAGAGAAAGTTCTAAAACCATCCCAACTCATTACCTTCATGGAAACCACTACCTTGAAAATTCCAGGATTTGGAGAACACCCAGTCCTAAACTTGAGAGTGCGTAAACTCAAACTGAAAGTCCCTATTAACAAAACTTAGGTAGATACTTAACATTTGCCTCTATTGTGTAACAGAAAGGAGACCTCAGATATTAGACTTCCAAGTTTTCATCAAGAAAAATTTTATTTTATTATTTTTTACTTCACATATATATATGAAGTAAAAAAAATATATATATATATATATTATTCTTTCTTTTTTCGTTCTTTCCAATTTTTGACATGCACTTGACAGCCAACTGGATAAGTTTTCAAGAACACATAAAAATACTTGCTGTTTTTTTCCTTTTTAAAAATTTTCGGTTTGTTTGTTTGTCAGTTTAATTCTAGCTGCTGTTTGTTTAGTTAGTCTTTTCATCTTTCCTCTAGTTCCTTTCCTTCTCTGTTCTGTTCTTTTCTTTTTTTCTCCAGCAAATCCTTCACCTCCTCCATTTTCTCTCTGTATACTTTCAGACAATACAACTTTCTCTCTAAATTCCTCTTACTTTACCCTCTCTCCTGGCTTCTAATTAGTCTATGCCATTCAACACCACATTATTAGTGCTGTGTAACCATTATCACTGTGAATATCAAACTCATTAATTATTATATGTTTTGAAGCCTGACATAGCAGATAGTCAAACTATAGTCACCAAAAGTAATGACTAACACTAACATTAGTCTCAGAGGTGGAATTTAAGTTTGGGTTATATTTGACATGAAATAACCAAATTAATACTGCTTATTGTATGCATTGACAATTTAAATTGATGAACTCATACTAGCTCAGGGGGAGCAGAAAAATCTCAAGGGTCATTGATAGAGCTCAGGATAGGGATCAGAATTCTGAACTCAACTTCTCCAACATCACCTCATCTCAAATTAGGGATGCAACAAAATCCCCAATCCTACAACAAAGAAAGACCCTAAAGAGAAACAAACAGATAGAGAGCTCAGACCAAGAATTTGATTCAATTAAAGGAGTAGAAAGAAACCTGAGCAGAACCCCATCCCACACCCATATGTTCCCAGGACTCTGGTCCCACCACATCAGGTGCACTGGTCTCCTCCAAGGACTTCACACCCAAACACCACCCAGCTACAATGCACACCCTCCTGGTACAGAGTTATTGGGCCAATCTCATCACCAAGGAGCCCAGATCCCAGAACAGCACATAGGTTGGTCCAGTCTGGCCTGACCCACTCCCCTGGGATCCTACCATCCAGGGGCACACTACTACCACTTAGTTTCAACAATGTAGCATGCAACCCACCAACCCCAACAGGTCCCAATTCCAAATACTGGAACCAAATCCAAAGGTGTTACAAAATAAGTTTCCATGCAGAAACAGCATTCTGGAAGAAAGAGATCACCAGAGTGGCAGGGTCAGACCCACTCCTTGACATGTAAGCAAGATGTACCTTGAGACTGGTCTAGCATTCACACAGGGAACCACAATTCAAAAATCCAAAAGAAGCTCTTCAAAGATGAGGAATCAAACTAGAAGAGGTTCACCTCAAACCCACAACTCTCCTAGCAAGGAGTCCATGGCCAAGGGCTGGGAGGAAAATCAAGAACAAATAATCAATGATCTGATAATGAAAAGGAACAATGAACTAAAAGAAGAGTTAATGAAGGGAATAAATAAGAGTTGAGAACCTCTATTATCAAAAAATGGATATACTCAAAAAGGAAGTTACAGAGCTAAAATCTGCAGTCAATGACATGAGAGCAACCATGGACAAATTTAATAATAGACTAACTTCTGTAGAAAATAGAACATCAGCTATTGAAAAAAGAAATTCTGACAATGAGGACAGGCTGAGCAAGCTTGAACAAATGGATGATAAAAAAAGAAAAATAACTTAAAGAATATGGTCAGAATTTTAAAAATGTCTGGGATGAAATGAGATAAAACAGTCTGAGAGTAATTGGGACACAAGAAGAAACTGAAACTCAAATGAATGGTATGAGGAGCATCCTCAAGGAAATTGTTAACAAAAACTTTTCCAATATAAAAATACAGTCAGATATGCTCATCCAGGAAGCTTACAGGACACCCAATAGGCCTAATCAAATGAGAAACTCACCAAGATACATCATATTCAAAATGTACAACAGGGATATCAAGGAAAGGATATTAAAAGCAGCAAGGGAGAAATGCCAAATCACATTCAGAGGCAAACCAATAAGAATTACCTCTGACTTTTCAACCTAGACTCTGGAGGCAAGAATGTCATAGAAATAAATCTTTCAACATCTGAATGACCACAACATGCAGCCTAGAATACTATACCTGGCAAAACTCAGCTTCATACTTGAGAGGGAAATAAGAACTTTTCATGATAAAATCAAACTGACAGCATTTGTGAACAGAAAACCAGCCTTACAAAGAATCTTCAAAGATATGCTCCAGATAGAAGAACAATCAATCAATACCCAAAACCCACAAATGGAAGACATTTAATAAAGGTACATCCTTTCAATAGCCAACCAAGATAGCACAGAAGTTACTAATAATATGCAAAGATTATGAACCACATATACACTTCCCCATAACATTGAATGTGAATGGTTTAAATGCACCACTCAAAAGACACAGATTGGCAGACTGGATCAAAAAACAAAATCCAACAATATGCTGCTTACAGGAGACTAACTTGACAGTTAATGACATCCACAGACTGAGGGTGAAAGGATAGAAAAAAATCTACCACACATACGGCCCAAGAAAGCAAGCAGTGTCGCAATACTTATGTCCAACAAAGTAGATTCCAAACATAAACTAACCAAAAGAGATACAGAAGGTCACTACTTAGTAGTAAAGGGAACCCTCCAACAGGAAGATATAACCATAGTAAATATACACTCTCCAAATAATAGTGCTCCCACCTATGTGAATAAATTACTTCATGACATAAAACCACTTGTGGACTTCAATACAATAATACTGGGTGACTTCAACACTCCTCTATCACCAACAGACAGATCATCAAAACAAAAAATCAATAAAGAAATCTCCAGCCTAAACAACTCCATAAATCAAATGGACTTAACAGACATATATAGAATATTCCATCCCAAATAAGTAGAATACACCTTCTTCTCAGCAGCACATGGATCCTCTCCCAAAATATGCCATATTCTGATTCATAAAGGATATCTCAGCAAATATTTAAAAGCAGGCATTATTCCATGTATCCTATCAGACCATAGTGCCATGAACTTAGCAATCAACAGCAAAAATCATAACAGTAAACACACATATTCATGGAGATTTAATAATACCTTATTAAATGAGGAATGGATCCAAGAAGACATGAGAGCAGAAATCAAACATTTCTTGGAAGAGAATGAGAATAAAGACACAGTACATCAAAACCCCTGGGACAGTATGAAAGCATTCTTAAGTGGAAATTTTATAGCACTAAATATCCACATTAAAAATCAAGAGATCCCAAATAAACAAACTCATACTCTGTTTAAAATCCCTACAAAAGGAAAAACAATCTAATCCCAAAGCCAGCAGAAGACAGAAAATAATCAAGATTAGAGCTGAAATCAATGAAATTGAGAACAAAAAAATAATAAAAAGAATTGGTGAAACAAAGAGCTGGTTCTTCAAAAAATAAATAAAATTGATAGATCCCTAGCCAATCTCACTAAAAGAAGGAGAGAAATGAAGCTAATCAATAAAATCACTAATGAAAAGGAAGTGATCACCTCTGATCAAATGGAAATCCAACGAATTATAAAATCATATTTTGAAAAACTATATTTCTCTTAATTTGACAATATGGAAGAAATGGAAATGGGAAAAGAGGGAACTCTCCCAAACATGTTTTATGAAGCAACCATAACTCTGATAAAAAAAACCCCAAGAAGGACACATCTGAAAAAGAGAACTACAGATCAGTAGTTCTGTACTGAACCTAGATGCAAAAATCCTTATAAAGTTCTAGCAAATTGTATTAAAAAACATAAAACATATCAAGAAGACAATTCATCATGATCAAGTGAGCTGCATTCCAGGTATGCAAGGCTGGTTCAACATACGCAAATCAATTAATGTATTCCATCACTTAACCAGAATTAAGGACAAAAACCATATGATCATCTCAATTGATGCAGAAAAGGCCTTTGATAAAATTCAGCACCCATTTATGCTAAAAACTGTAGAGAAAATAGGGATCAAAAGAACTTATTTAAACTATAAAGGCTATATATGCCAAACCCTTGGCCAGTTTAATACTAAATGGAGAAAAGCTGAAAGTATTTCCACTAAACGTGGGAACAAGACAAGGCTGTCTGTTCTCACCACTTTTATTCAATATAGTTCTTGAGACCACAGCCAGAGCAGTGAGGCAAGAGAAGGAAATCAAAGGGATAATAATTGGAAGAGAGGAAGTCAAACTCTCCCTTCTTGCTAGTGATATGGTCCTTTATTTGGAAGATCCAAAAAACTCTACCAGAAAACTGCTTGATCTTACAAACAAATTTAGCAAAGTGACAGTCTACAAGGTCAATGCCCATAAATCAATAGCATTCCTATACACTAACAACAATAGGGCAGAAGAAGAAATCAGGAAATTGGCTCCATTCAAATATCCTTGAAAAGGATAAAATATCTGGGAATTAATCTAACAAGGGAAGTCAAAGATCTGTACAATGAAAATTATCGGACACTGAAGAATGAAACCCAAGATGCCCCGAGAAGATGGAAAGATGTTCCATGCTGTTGATTAGGCAGAAATAATATAATAAAATTGGCCATTCTGCCAAAAACTCTCTATAGATTCAATGCAATCCCCATCAAGATACCAATGTAATTCTTTACAGATAAAGAAAAAGCAATTCTCAAATTCATTTGGAACAATCAGAAACACAGAGTAGCCAAAACATCACTAAGCAAGAAACATGAAACAGGTGGCTTTGCTATACCAGATCTAAAACTATACTACAGAGCTGTAGTAATAAAAACAGCATGGTGCTGGTATCAAAATAGGAATGAAGACCAATGGAGTAGATTACAAGACCCTGAAACAAACTCATAAATCTTTAAACATCTGATCTTTGACCAAAGAGAACAAAGTATAACACGGAGGAGAGACAGCCTATTCAACAAATGGTGCTGGATAAACTGGACAGCTATAGCAGAATTTTATATTAGACCCTTATCTCTCACCTTGCACAAAATCAAATCAAAACTGATCAAGGAACTAGTAATTAAACCAGCTACCATGTGACTGCTGGAAGAAAAGTTAGGACCAACACTCGAGCATTTGGGAGTAGGCAAAGACTTTCTCAACAAGACTCCTCAAGTGAAAGCAGTAAAGTTAAATATCAGTGAGTGGGATGTCATAAAGCTAAAAAGCTTTTGCACAACTAAGGCATCGATCAAAATTACCAAAGACTTCCTACAGAATGGGAAAGAATCATGGCCTGTGATTCTTCTGACAAGGGACTAATATCTAGAATTTACAAAGTCCTCAAAAAGCTCAACCTCAAAAATATAAACAACCCAGTCAATAAATGGGCCAAAGAGTTAAATAGAAACTTCTCAACAGAGGACATTGAGCAAGCCATTGAATACATGAGAAAGTGCTCTAAATCACCAGTAATCAGAGAAATACAAATCAAAATCATGTTAAAATTTCACCTTACTCCGGTCAGATTAGCAAAAATGAAGAATATAAACAATAATAGATGTTGGAGGGGTTGCGGAGAGATAGGAACACTAGCACATTGTTGATGGAATTGCAGACTGGTACAGTCCCTCTGGAAAGCAGTGTGGAGAATCCTCTAAAAATTAGGGATGGGGGCTGGAATGGTTGCTCAGCGGTTATAGAGCTTGCCCGGCATGCATGAGCACATGGGTTCAAACCCCAGCACCCATGTACACAACTAAGTGTCAGAGCAATGAAAGCATGTGTAAAACTCAATAAAAATTGATTCTCTCTCTCTCTCTCTCTCACTGTTCTTCTCTCTTAAAAAAAAATTAAGGATGAACCCACCATGTGATCCAGCTAACCCTCTCCTGGGTATTTTTCCAGGGAATTTAGAATCAGCACATTACAGCATCACAGCAACATTTATGTTCATAGCAACTGAATTTACAATAGCTAAATTATGGAACCAACCCAGATGCCCCTCAGTGGATGAATGGATCCAAGAACTGTGATATATATATATATATAATGAAATTCTACTCAGTAATTAGAAACAATGAAATTGCAGCCTTTGAAGGTAAATGGATGACTGTGGAAGAAATCATGTTGATTGAAGTTAGCCTAACCCAGATAGTCAAGGGTTGAATGTCTTCACTTATCTGTGGAGGCTGGAGCTAAACCCAGGCCTGTGTGAAAGGTAATCAATCTCAGGTATTAAAACCGGCAATCTGGGGGAAACAGCAACATAGAGAACCCAAGCTGGGCATCCAAGACATGGCATTAGCCTTAGATAACTAACTAAGTATATATACATTGGTTCTTGATTGTTTGATAATGTTTCTCCCTCAATTGTAACTTCATATTCATCTAATTAAAAAAAACCCAGCAAAGGTGTAATAACACATAATCTAGGACATTGATAGATATGTATGGAGAAGGAGTGGGGAGGGATGCAGGGAGTACAGGGAGGGATCAAGGAGGTAATTCTGATTTATAAGTATATGCATATCCTGTTGTTACTTTGGATGCATTTTTGATTGTACAATAACTAAATTTCTTATTAAAATGTTAATTAAAAAGGATAGTTGGTATGTAATAATTTTATCTCTGGAGAAGGATAAAAATATCATGAAATAGTGACTACACAAAAATGAATAAAATAGAAAGGAAACATCAACCATAATTAAGGTGGGGGATAAGGATGGAGCAAGAGTCTCCAGTTGGTACCTATTACTTGGGGATCAGAATCATCAGCAGCAGCAATTGCAATAACCACAATAAAAGTAAGCCAGTAATTCTGCTGTATCAAAAGTTAGCACAAGTTCTTGCTACAGTCTGTGAAGCTGGATTTCATCATACTGACTTAGAGATTTTTATGATTTAGATATGAGGTGCCCCTCCAAAACCTCATGTGTGAGATAATGCAAGAAGGCTTATAGTTGTAATATTGGATGATGAGAGCCTTAACCCAATCAGTGAATTAATTCCCTGATAGGTATTAACTGAATGGTAACTGTAGGCAGGTGGGGTGTGGTTGGAGGAGGTTGGTTATTAGGAGTGTGCCTTTGTGATATCTATTTTGTCTCTGATGAGTGAAGACTCTCTCTCTCTGCTTCCTGGTGCCATGTTCTGAGCTGCTTTTCTCCGCCTTACTCTCCTGCCATGTTCTGCCTCACTTCAGGCCCCCCAAAATGGAGCTGCCCATCTATGGATGCAGAACTCTGCACCTATGAGCCCCCAAATTAACTTTTCCTCCTCTAATTGTTTTGTCAGGTCTTTTGACACAGCAGCATCAAAGCTGACTAAAACAGAGGACTTATCCAAGGTCATGCAGCTTGTTAGCTCCAGAGTGAAGCCTTCCTGTTTTACAGGACATACACTTCTCATGTTGCTTTTGTGCCAACCAGATGTTCTGAAATAAAACAATCAACACAATGACAGTTGACTAAGAGCAACTTCTGGTGAAAGGAGCTGGGTGTTGAAGAATGTGAGTTAAGAGCTTTGGCCTTGCTGGTTGTGCCTGAGGTCAGCTTTGGACATTTTGATCCTGTAAGCTTAAGATGTCTTCTGCTGTTGCAGGGGTTATGGGATGCTGATCCTGGTCCTTG
>PVKS010054084.1:0-10185 GCA_004027875.1 Aplodontia rufa
AGCAATGAAACTCACATGAAAAACTAAATAAAAATTGTTTCTCTCTTTCTCTCTTGCTGAGTAGAAAGTCCTTAGAGTAAAAGACCTTTCCCAACACACCTCTCATAAAGTAAAAGGGCCCCTCCTTGCTTTTAGTTCCTTTAATACTTACTACCCTGTAATATTTGTTTACATATCCCCACACTCAACAGTAGTTCTTCAAGGTTATGCATCTTATATTAGCCTTATCTATATCATCAGCACTCAGCCTAGATAATTGCATCCCCTGCCCACCCCTGCAATACTAAAACCAAGGCACATGTACCATGTTAGGTATCTGCCAGGCCAAGAAGCCAGATCCTCAAGAAGGAGCCTAGGTAAAGCTAGTAGAAAGTGACCTTAACCAAGCAATTTAGCCTTCTACTTTTTTCATCTATAATATATTGATAGCATTAATCAGTTAAGAATACTGTATTGAGGGGCTGGAGTGGTGGTTCTGCGGTTACAGTGCTTGCCCTGCATGCACAAATTCATGGCTTCAAACCCCAGCACCACATACACAACTAAGTGTCAGAGCAACAAAAGTCATGTGAAAAACATAATAAAAACTGATTCTGTCTCTCTCTCTCTCTCACTGTCCTTCTTTAAAAAAAAAAAAAAAATATATATATATATATACTGTATTGAAAAATTAAATGCCTGTGAAAGCACTTAACACATAGCACATAGTAGGCAAACTTCTTTCTCACAACCCCCCCACTGTTTTCGTTACTATAAAAAAAACTTTATTCCTTGTTCCACTATTTATTAAACCACAAGTATTTATTTATGAGTTGATCTTCAGTCTTAAGACAATGTTCTTATCTTAGGTGCCTCTAATAGATCCCCAGCACCTAGCATGGGTACCCATAGCTAGGTAAGCACTAACTGAAAATAGGGAACTCCTGAGACTTACTCAGGGACATGGACCACTGAAGGGCCATTTCCCAGTAGAGTGAGGCCATTCCCTCTGCTTCACTAGCCCTAAAGGCACTCATATACAGAAGTGATCAAGTCCCTGATAAGACGCAAGCCTGCACATTTGCAGAGCTCTCCATCCCTTGTAGTAGGGCCTGGACATTGAAATGACAAGAAAGACGCAGATGAGTCTCTCAAAAACATCTCTAAAGACTATATAGGGGGCTAGAGCAGTGGCTTAGCAGTTATGGCGCTTGCCTTGTATGAGTGAGTATACAAGTTCAAACCCCAGCACCACATACACAATAAAGTCTCGGAGTAATGGAGGCCACATAAAAACTAAATAAAGTTGATTCTCTCTTTCTCTCTCTCACACACTGTCCCTCTCTCTCTTAAAAAAAAAAAAAGACTATATGGGCCAGGCACAATGACACACACCTTTAATCCCATCGGCTTGAGAGGCTTGAGAGGCTGAGGCAGGAGGATCCCAACTTCAAAGCCAGCCTCAACAACTCAGCAAGGCCCTAAGCAATTTAGCGAGATCCTGTCTCAGGACGTAGGGAGTAGGGGAGGGAATAGGAAGGAAAGCAAGAAGACCAGAGGGAGAGAGTATGGGGGGAATCAACTCAGTGGGGAACCTTCAACTTCCATGAGAAGTCCAATTTACACTGGGATTAAGAAGGGGGAAACATGGAACCATGGGGAACTCAAGGGGGAAAACTATGGAATGGCATCAGTCTTGGCTTGCTCTGTCATTATACACTTGTACTTGATTGTTTGATAATGATTCCCTCCTAATTGTAAGACCATCTTTAACGAATAAAAAAAATAATTATAATAAAGAAAATAATTTTTTTAAAAAATTTTAAATTATGGGGGCTGGAGCAGTGGCTTGGTGGTTATGGTGCTTACCTGGCACGCACAGGTAAAGGGTTCGAACCCCAGCACCATGTACACAATGAAATGTTGGAGCAACAGAAGCCACATGAAAAACTAAATAAAATTGATTCTCTCTTTCTCAAAAAAAAAAGTATAAAAAAGGACTGGCTGAGTGGTTGAGTGCCCCTGGGTTCAATTCTGCCCTGCACCCTCCCCCCCAAAAAAAAAGACAAATGGCAATGTCCTAACTATACAGCATCTCTATTTAGTACCTGGGTTGTAATAGTAAGCTGAATTCCCACCCTCACGTTTCCTATACTGCCCATTGACAGGGAAGGAAAGTACTGCTTCCTTTTAGAGCTATTTTTTGTTTGTTTGTTTGTTTGTTTGTTTGTTTTTGGAAAAGCGATCTGGGAAATGGCTGGACACATATCCTGGTAAATAGGATCAAGCAAATGTTTGAACCCCACAAAAGCATCTCAATCATTCCACCTTGCTGGGCTTAAGGGCTGAAAATAACCCAAATGAAACAAACACAAGCTATGTAGACTACTTATTCAGTTTCATAGCAAAGGCAAGACTTAAGCTAGCTGAAGAGTACAAATCCTTCACTCCTCAACTTAAGCAGAATAGAAGTATCACCTGTTTCCGGCCCCATAGCAACTGGCATAGCTACGGCACTGCTCAGGCTTCATCTTTCCAAAACAGCAAAGGAACAAGTGCAGAAGGGAAGGACCTTCTGCAGTCAGCCCAGCACTGCTTGGAGGAACGATGAGTAGGAAAAGTTTCCTAGACACAGAAAATCAAATCTGAAGATGAAATAAAAGATCCCAAAGCAGGTCACACCCCAAAAGAAACATTCTGTACCTTTGCTTTCTTTATTTTCTGGTAATTATCTTAACAAGTTCCTCCATCCAGGCCCTTTATCAATACCTATTCAAGGGTAGGCTTACCCAAGTCAAAGATAGTCAGTCTGCTGTCTCCCATACCAAATCCATCTCTGGTTTATTACACACCTCGATCCATGCCATTAGAGTCAGTTGTTTACAGATCATCTCCCCCAATATATTAAGCACTTCTGGAGGCAGGCCCCAGGTTTCATAATGCCCACAATTCCAGTTTTGTGCAGCACATGGGTAGGCTCAGAAATGATGTTCAAAGGTCTGTGTTGCGGAGCAAAAAGGAGTAGATATAGAAATAGGACAGGAAACATAAAGTCAAAAACATGCCCTGAACCAGGTAAGATGGTACATGCCTGCAAGTCCAACCTGGGCAACTTGGTGAGAACCTATCTCAAAGTTTAAAATTTAAAAAAAAAAAAAAAAGTCGGGGGAAGAGCTAAGGATGCAATGTAGCCAAGTGGTAAAGTGTGCCACTAGGTTCAACCCAGTAACACACACAAAGTATCCTGCCTTTTCTTCCTAGGGACCTGGACTAAGGCAAGGTTTCCCAGGATTCATCTCATTACTGAGCTCACTGCCATCTCTCCTCATCTGATTGTGTCCAATCTTATCTGAACTAGTCCTTGAACTTCTGTCATCTGAAATGTTTATCTCATATCCTGGGTGTGTTTGGGAATTCCTTAGGTATACAAGTCTCTCTTCTTATACCACAAAACATAATACCAGCCACCAAGGAAGGTCCACCAACAGCTATTAACAGGGTAGAAAAAAATATCAATTTCCATCAAGTTTTAAATTGCTTATCTATGAAAAGGTAAAGAGAATATCTGTCAGCAGGGCTCTGTGTTACATGCCTATAGTCCCAGTTACCCAAGGTGAGAGACCACTTGAGTCTTGAGTCCAGGAACAAAAGGCAGCCTATGCAAAACAGCAGAATACATCTCAAAAAAAGAGAAAAAAGAATGCCTGTCACTTTTTTTTTTAAGAGAGAGAGGGACAGAGAGAGAGAAAGAGAATCAATTTTATTTAGTTTTTCATCTGGTTTTGTTGCTGGGGTTCGAACCTGCATCCTCACACATGCCAGAAAAGTACTGTAATAACCACTGAAACACAACTTCAGCTCCATGCCTGCCACATGTAGCTCTCAACTGATTGTTCCTACAGGCTTCAGTTCTCTCTCTTTCTGTATGTCCTTAGCTGGTTCCCAGGGAATGCTCCATTAAGAGTTCAGGGCAAATGGTTTGGCACCTACATTTGGCTTACAATTGTATGACACTCAAGATGTCACTAGAACTGAGATAAAAACCCATTCTTCACATCCTATATCCCTCAAACTGGGGGGAATCACTAATCCATGCCAATCCTTAGCCAAAGGCAGAAAAAATTCTCTTGAACTAAAGCAGAGCAATATTACATCTTTCATCCACCCACCCACTGGTGGGTCCATAGCTAAGATCATGTTGAGGCTCACATCTAAAACTGGAATATAGCCCAGAAGTCCTCAACTTTGTAGGCTAAAGTCCTGAAGGAGACTTATAATCTGAAAATAAAATAAATTGTAATTTTTCTATTGTTCTCAGCAGATCCAAAGTATCTTTGTTTAAGTTGAGTTATAATTCACATACTATATAGCTGGGTATGGTGGTGCACACCTGAAATCCCAGTGGCTCAGAAGGTTGAGACAGGAGGATCACAAGTTCAAAGCCAGCCACAGCAACATAGTGAGGCTCTAAGCAACTTAGCGAGACCCTGTCCTAAAATTTTAAAAAATAGTGCTTTACTCAGTAGTAAAGCACTTGTCTGTCATACATGAGGACCCAGATTTGATTCCCCAGCACCACATACATAACTAAGTGGAGGAAAACCAAAATCCAGAAGAAAAAGCAAAATTGACATTCACATGCTCTCTCTTTAAAAAAAAAAAAAAGGGATTTAGCCTTTAATATAAATAAATAAAAAGGGCTGGTGATGTAGCTCAGTGGTTTAGCACCCCTGGGTTCAATTCCTACTACCAAAAAAAAATAATTCACATGTTACTATAATTTACATATGGTTTGACCCCAAAGGTTCACATAGTGTAAACTTGGTCTCCAGGATAGCAGTGTTGAGAGTGGAACCTTTTTAAGAGATGGAGTCTAGCTGGGCATGGTGGCATAATGCCTATAACCCCAAATACTCAGGAGGCTGAGGAAAGAGGATCACAAATTTAAAACCAGTCTGTCAACTTAATGAAACCCTGTCTCAAGATAAAATAAAAACAGATGGGGATGTAGTTCAATGCTAAAGCACTTGCCTAGCTTATGTGCGGACCTGGGTTCAGTTCCCAGTACCAAAACAAACAAACAAAAATTCCAGGAGCAGTGGCTCAGCAGTGGAGCACTTGCCTGGAATGCGTGAAGACCAGGATTTGAACTCCATCACCACATATACAACTAAGTGTCAGAAAAACAAAAACCAGATGAAAAAATAAAGTTCATTCATTCTGGGCTGGAGTTGCGGCTTGGCAGTTTCAGCTCTTGCCTGCCATGCATGAGGATGCAGGTTCGAATTCTAGCACCACATACACAACAAAATGTCAGAGCAACAAAAACTAGATGAAAAACTAAATAAAATTAATTCTCTCTCTCACTGTCCCTCTCTCTTAAAAATAGAAGAAAAGAAAGAAAAAGGCTCATTCATTCTCTCTCTCCAAAAAAAAATCTAGTGGAAGTAATTAAGGTCATATGGCTCTACCCTCATGAATGATTTAATACTGGATTCAGGGAGTAGTCTGGTTCTTACAGGAATGAATTAGTTCTCCCAAGAGTGGGCTGTTTTCGAATGGTATCTCTCATCTGTGGAAGCTAGACTACATGGGGAAGCAGTATGTTAGACGGCTAACCTAACAATAACTTCAAATTGTGTGATTCTCAACGCAATCGGGGGATGGCTCCCTAGGTTACTTGGAGGTGTAGGGAGGGGGATGGGGAGTTGGGAGGGTGTAGGAAGAACTCCTAGGAGACTGGAGAGTGAGAATATGGGGGAACCATCTCAGAAGTAGATGTCATTCCTCCACGAGATACCCATTTCATGCAAGAGTTCTTCTGGGGGAAACAGCAACAGGGGAAACCCAAGCTGGGCATCCATGATTTGGCATTACCCCTGGATAACTAAGTATATATACATTGGTTATTGATGGTTTGATAATGTGTCCCCCTCAATTGTATCTCTATATCCATCTGATAAAAGAAGAAAAAAGAATGGGCTGTTTTAAAGAAAGGACACCCCATGACCTTGGTCTCTTCTGCATACAGCCTTCTCTTTCTGTTTCTCTGCCATGTTATGATGCAGTAAAGGGACAACTCCCCAGGACCTTGTACCATGCTATTTGGACTTTCCAGTCACCCAAATAATGACCCAAATAAACTTTTTAACTTATAAAGTACCCAGCCTTGGGTACTTTGTTATAGCAACACAAGTTGATATATAATCCATATAATTCATCTTTTTATATTACAATTCATTGGTCTTCAGTATATTCATAAGGTTATACAATCATTCCAACAATCTAATTTGAGAACATTTTTTTTTCAGAGCTGAAGACTGAACTCAGGGCCTTGTGCGTGCTAGGCAAGCGCTCTGCCACTGAGCTAAATCCCCAACCCCTGAGAACATTTTTATCATCCCAAAAGAAACCCCATATCCATTAACAGTCACCCCTCATTACCACCTTGCCCCCAAACCATGGCAACCACTAATTCACTTTTTGTCTTTATAGATTTCATTCCAGTTTATGGTTAATGAACACTCCTTTATATAACCATGAGGCATTTTTATTTGCTCATCGTCAGGTGTTTCTACTATTTAGATGTTTTAAGGAATGCTATTATGAACGTTCCTGTACAAGACTTTGTGTGAGCATGTTTTCAATTACCACCAGAAGGAAAGCAGGCAGACCACGTGGTCTACCTATGTCTATGACTTGAAGCTCATCTTTCGTGCTTTCCTCACTGTCAGGCCCTCCACAACCAGCCCCTCCCCAACACGGTGGCTACCATCTTAGCACCAATACAGTATATTCCTATCATCATTAAAAGTTCTATTAGACAGCACTGTTACAGATGTTTAAGATGATTAAAATGATTGTAGCTTACTTTTTTGTTGTTTGTTTTTGAAGTTCTAGAGATTGATCTCAGGATCTTGTGCCTACTAGGCAAGTGTTTTACCACTGAGCTACACTCCCAGTCCCTTTTTATTTTATTTTGAGAGTTTCACTAAATTGGCAAGGCTGGTCTCTAACTTGCAATCCTCCTACCTCAGCCTCCCAAGTAGCTGGGATTACAAGAGTATGCCACCATATCTGGATAGGGATTCTCTCTTTTAAATTATCCTAACAATTCTATTATTATTCTTATTTTATAGATGTAAATACTGAAGCTTTTAGAAGTTAAACAGCTTCCCTAAGATCACAGCTAGTCAATAGAGCCAGTCTGACTCCAAAGTTTATACCTGTTTAATCACTATATAACTTACAGATAATTATAATAAAGGGAGTACCACAAATAAGGTCCCGATAGAAAGGACTTCAAATGTATAGTAGTCACAAGTGGAAAAAGAAAAGAGAGGAAAAGAAAAGACTTCATTAAAGAGAAATGAAAAAGTCAGGCATGGTGGCACAAACCAGTAATCCCAGCTACACAGGAGGATCACAAGGTTGAGATCAGCCTAGGCAATTTAGCAAGACCCAATCTCAACATAAAAAATTTTAAAAGGGCTGGGAATGTAGCTCATGGTATATTGCCCCTGGGTTCAATCCCTAATACTTTATACAACAACAATGAGGGGAAATAAAAGTATAAAAGAATCACTAATCTATATCCATTCTGTACCCAGGACCCACTCATGCATATCTCCTTCAGAAGGTCTTCCTGAATGACTCTAGTGCACACTAATCTCTCCTTTCTCTTGCTTTTTTTTTTTTAAGAGCGAGAGAGAGAGAGGGAGGGAGAGGAAGGAAAGAGAGAATCAACTTTATTTATTTTTTCATCTGGCCTTTGTTTCTACAACATTTATTTGTGTATGTGGTGTTGGGGGTTCAAACTCAGGTCCTTGTGCATGTCAGCAAGTGCTCCAACTGCTGAGCCACCACTCCAGCCCTCCTTTCTCTTGCTTTAACACAACATTTTATATTTAGGTGCTCTTTAACTAGCTAAGAAATTATCTGATTTGTAAGCTTCCCAAAGACAAGAGTAGAGACCACATTTTAGTGCTACAAAGAGCAGAACTCAAAGCAAGCTGACTCAATCTAAATATTTCTAGAGGAATGCTGATCATTTAATCCCATAAGTTTGGTTCAAATTAGCAAAAAAATTTGGTTCAAATTAGCAAAAAAATTGAACTAAAAGGAAGAGTGGATAGTCTCCACATTCTTCCTCCTGGAGGCTGAGCACAACAGGCCCCAAGTTCCCAAAGCTATTCCCTTTTGCTGATTTACATGGAGCCCCAATTGAGGCATGGGTTGCACTCTCAATCCCTGAATCAGTGGTGTATCAGTCAGTGTCCCAGACAAATTAACACAAGAATTTCAAGTAGAAGTCAGCTCCTTTTGCCTTCAAAGTGCTGAAAAAATCTGACTGATTCCCACAATGCTCACCCATCCTCTCAACTTGGGAAAGGGAAAGGCAAGCATCCATGGTATCCACCAATTAACAAAGCATTCTCAATGTGCACTTGCTCAATGAGTCTTTACAACACTCAACCACAATACTAAGGTGGGGATTCCTGCCACCCATTTTATAGGCAAAAAAAAATTCCAACCTTAAAAATTTAAGTAATTTTACTAAGTTACAGAGGAATAGCAAGAGAATAAACAGGTTTTTCTCATTCTTGGTCCAGGTCCCTGTGAAGTGACTATAAGGCCCAACCAATAAAAGGCCTTCCCTTGCCACTCTACCTAAAATATCACCCCATCACTCTCTTAACCCTTTGTCCTATACTTTAATTTGTTTCATACAACTTAGCTAACATTATATTATATTATGTCTATTTGATTAGTATGTATTTTCCCTACTTGAGTACAAGACAGTAGAGGCTATTATATTACACACCAAGGAGGTTCTCAGGTATGAATTATGTGGGTCAAGCTAGTACAGCCCCCAACTGATCTCCTCCAAACCATTACTGCCAAGTAAGGTTTCATTCTATGCTCAAAATTCTAGTCTATGCTTGAGCTTCATTCAGCATTTATTAACATCAACTACATGAAAGGTTATATACTAGACACTAAGGACAGAAATGATTCAAATACAATTCTTGACTCTAGAAACACAACCTAGATATTTCAGAAAGACAATAAAAAGTGTTCCACTACAGGGATGATTACAGGAGGGAACCAGTGGAAGGAAGAGTAAGACATTCCCAGAGGAGGTGACATTTGACCTGAGCCTTAAGAACAATTATAATTCTACTACCAGTGAATAAAGGCAAAGATGCTCCAAAGAAAAAAGCATGAGCATAGAATAAGGGACATGAAAAAGTTAGCCATATTTAAACACTAATCAGTGATAATAAGTCAAGAAAATTTAGCCCTGAAGTTATATTTTTTACAACAATGAATGTCTGGGGAACAATATTGACCAAATTATGCTGTTGTATCCTGTGCAGGTAAAATGAATCCCACCATTATGTTTAATTATAATGCACCAGTAAAAATAAATGAAAACAATGAATGGGATAGATATGGTGGCAGTGTCTATAATCCTAGCTACTCAGGAAGCTGAGGCAAGAGGATCCAAGTACATGGTCAGCCTCAGCAAGTTAGTGAGAACTGTCTCAAAAAAATAAAAAATAAAAAGGGTTAGGGATATAGGTCAGTGACAGAGCACCCCTGAGTTCAAACCCCAGTATCCCACCACAAAAAAAAAAACCTCACAATGAATATCTAGTACACAGAATATGTAAAGAACGCTCACAATTCAACAATAAAAAGACAATCCAACTAAAAATGGACCAAAAAAAAAAAAAACTTCAACATGCATTTCTCCAAAAAAGATATACAAATGGCCAACAAGCACAAAAAAAGATAATCAACATCATTAGTCATTGGGGACACACACATCAAAACCACACTGAGGCCCCAAAAGTACAGGAAACAAAAGCAAAAACAGATACAGTATTACATCAAACTAAAAAGTTTCTGTATAGTCAAGGAAATAATCAATAGAGTGAAAATATAACCTTAAGAATGGGAGAAAATGTTACAATGCTGGTGGGACTGCAAACTGGTTCAGCCACTATGGAAACCAGTGTGGAGAATCCTCAAAAAATTAAGGATGGAGCTGCAGCGGTGGCTCCAGCGGTGGCTCAGTGGCCTGGCAAGCACAAGAACCCAGGTTCGGACCCCAGGTACCACGTACACAACTAAGTGTTGGAGCAACAAAGGCCATGTGAAAAACTAAATAAAGTTGTTTCTCTCTCTCTGTCCCTCTCA
>PVKS010054085.1:0-10187 GCA_004027875.1 Aplodontia rufa
ATTAAGTAATTAGAATGCCATAAATTATATAACTTCTACTCTTGTTTTGCATTTTTATGGAATTATTGGAAAGCCTTAAGTTTGCCCTGTTTGTATCTATACTTCCTAGTTCAGTGGCATTAATTTTTCCTGATATTTTTCCTTTAGGCAGTACTTTATTTTGATTATATAGCATTGTCACTTATTGCTTATAGCATTTTTTGGGGGGGATAACTTTTTAAAATTCCAATATTATGAGCAAGAAACTAGATTGTTGTAAAATGTGACTCACATTAAAGTTAGTAGAATTCTTAAATTCATGAGGTTATAACCTGAAATTTACACTTGAGACTCCTGGTAGATTGTATTTTTTTTTCAATAAAGACATTCCCTAATGTAATAACAAAATTAAAAGTTTAATTTTTCTTCTATTATGGAAATCTTTTGTGTGGCATCATAGTGATCATTTGTGCCATGTTATAATTAATCTGAATTTCTTGTACATGTTCAGCCTACAGACTTTGGTTGTAAAGTTCTAGGTTCCAAAAACATAGCACCTCCATCTTTAAACTGTCTGGATCTTAGCTTAGGCTCTTGTCAGTGTCATATTAATTAAAACCTCTCTGTCCAAAGAAATTCTGCCCTCCGACCTCTTGTGCTTTACCATTGTCCTTCACTTTGAAATTAAATTAAAGGTAGATTTTTAATATTGTATCATTTATTTGCAGTTTCCTCTACTTGATAAGCTAGAGAGATTTGAGTACTACAGATAACATTTAATACTTTAATTCACATACAAAAGCCTTTCAAAATGAGAAAAATAAAGAGTAGAAGACAGATGAAAAAGAATGACATTTGTTTCAAGACGAGAAAACCATATTTGCAGTTTTTTATTATTCAGAGATTTAGGGTTTAAGGGTATCTACAGAGATTACAAGTATATACTTGATATTTACACTTCTGTAATGGCTGGTATATGTATATAAAATATACATTTTTGCCAGGAATTTCATAGTTAGCCCTGTATTTTAGAGAATACATGACTTTAGCAAGATTAGCAGTGTGCTATAGGGAACAGAGAACTAGTAAAAGTGTTAAAACTCAGTTCACTCATAACTCCGTATGATTGAGAGAACTAAAAGTTTTCTACAAACCCTGAAGATCTTCATAGACCATCAGTTCTCTAAAATAAGGAATCATTATTACTAATAATATTTCATCAAAACATGGTAATTATAGGTGACATTTGTCTATATTTTTCATGGTTTTCTTTTATGATTGACAGCCTGCTTTCAAGGGTAATTTCTTTTGACATTTAACTTTATTATATTCCTGTTTTAATTAAGATACTACTAAATTTTGTAAACGGCAAACCCCAAATCTCATTCATTTAACATAAGTTACACATGAGAACTTTCATACAGAATTCCAATAATCAAAAATTAGCATCCATGGTCAGTAAGCACCTTTCTATGTTGTCATTCATAGATATCCCTCCTTCCTTTTTTTGCTCAGCTTTGTTCTAGAACCTTAGTGTTGTCTGCATTTAACCATGTATAGGGAAAGGGCATAGAGGACCTGGCATGGGAGATTTTGATGGTCTAAAACCAGAAATATGTCATATCACTTATTTCCTGTTAGAATGCAGGCATATAGTGATTTCTAATAAAAGGAAGACTGGGAAATATAGACTTTCTGTGAGCCCAGAAAGGTAATAAGAAAATTTAGTGAATAATGAGCTAGTTTCTGACTTAATAACTTTCAATATTTCTTTTCTTTTCTTTTTTGGACTCAAGAGTAGAATAATATAATCTTTATATAAAGTGTTTAGAAAATAATCAATGTCCTTATAGAGCTTTATCAGGTATAAAGCCCTCTCAATTTCCTAATATCGTTTTATTCTCATTACAACTTTAACAAGAGGAATTATTAACCTTGAGTTTTAGGTGATGACACAGAAACTCAAATGATTTGACAACGATGTAGAGCTGGAATGAAGTCAATTTGGATTAGAAATTCTATCTTCCGAAATGCATTCAATATCTTTTCTTTCTAGTGAAAAAATTATTACATTTTTCCAGGTGTGAGAAGGGGCGGTAAATTTCTAATCTGTGTCCTGGAATCATGGGTATTGCTTTGTTTCATGGCTGTAACATGTCCACTTGTCCTTTATGAGAGTTGACAGGTAGAGTATTGGTGGCATATGGAAACTGGAAATTGTATGGCTCACTTATGACTTCATGTAGGTTTTTGCAATTATATTCCTTTTCATTATTGAAAGTCATTCCTGCCTCTTTTCTTGCCTAAGAGTTACCTATGAATATGTATATGAATTTTCTGGAGAATCATCTTGCCCTCTTAAAGGAAGTCACCATACCTAATGAATATAAAATAAAAAGTGATTCTTGAATTGCTATCACCCTCCATAACTAACTCTCCAATATTACATACCTTGTTTCTTCTTCTTTTTTCCCTTAACGAGGTGTTGAAAGAGAGAAAGAAAGGGAGAGAATCAATTTTATTTTATTTTTATCATCTGGCCTTTGTTTTCCTGACACATAGTTGTGTATGTGGTGCTAGGGTTTGAACCTGGGTCCTTGTGCATGCCAGACAAGCCCTCCAGCTTTAAAGGCTGGATATTTAATTATGCATCACAGTTATCATGAAACTCTTTTTACTACATAGTACCATAAGTTTGTCTTGAGTATCCACACTTTTTAGCTGCCTTCCGGGTAAGCCTATGTTAAAAATAAGTCTTCCTGAGAGTCTGGTAATGAGTTCTTTATTGGACATACTGCATTTGTATGGGTTTGGTTGGGAAAATAGAAATCACTTTTAATATTTCAAGCCAGAAGTAATTAACTTCAGGAAATTAAGTGCTTACATAGCATTGGAAAGCCTAGGAGACAGTAATCAGAGAAAAATTCCCATTAGCTCTTAACAGACAAAAAGCTGCAAAAATTACAGGAAACTGCTGCTGATCTTGACTACCTGGGTACTAAAGTTTGTAATTTTCAAAATGCCTGAAGCCCATACAAACTTCACATCTGACACCAGCCTGCCAGACATTGTTGAAGTAAAATGATATTTTTTTTTCTTCTCTACTCTCTCTTACAAAAGCTCCTCATTAGGAAAATTAAATCTGGAATCCTGGTGGTGAGAACTTCTGTGAATATAGCTTCCAAGCGATGCAAGATATGATTTTATAAAATAATAAGATATAAGATCTTATATAAGATAATGCTGAACATTAGAATTTTGGCATTATATTGCACTCATCGAAATATGTTTATCTACATTCTAAAATATTTGGCATTCTCCATTTGCCTTCTTTAATCACCTATACTTACACACACGCTTTGTAAAGAAGGAATGGATAGTAAAAAAACAAAGTAAAAAGATTGTAATTTTTAAAGGTCTTCTGCATACTTAAGAAATATTGCTAAAATATGAGTTATTCTATCACTGATATTTAGCAACACTAATTTTAGTAATATTCAGATTATTGTTCTGGGAAATAGAACTGAACGTGTGTGCAGAAGGAAAAAATACATTTTCTTTTCTTTTCATTCTTTCTTAAAAAAAATAAAATAAAAAACCCAGCAACAACCAGGAGTCAATGTCTTATAAATTACAGCAAAAACATGGACTTTGGATAACCTTTACCTTTTGTGTGACTCTTTAAACAAGTCACTTACCATCCCTGGGTTTTAACTTCCTTATCTACATAATGTGGATACATGTAGCATCTACCTATATCTACCCTTGTTATGTGACCAAATGCAAAAATGCATGCAAAGATGGTTGCCATAAGTGGGTTCTCAAATACATTGCTCCCTTCCCTTCCTATCTGTTCTCTAATGTTCTTTCGAAGGGTTGGTTTCCTTTTTTGGAGTTATATTTCTTAAGATTTTTTTAAACACTGCATAAAATATAATTATATGTTTTCTAGACTTGATATCAATTCTTTAAAACCCTGCGTGAAACTAGAATATCAATGCACAATAAAGACTGGACTCTTCTCTGTCATCTTATTCTACTACTGATCTGCTTATCTCCTAGTGAGGAATTTGTTTTGTAATGAAGTTATCATTTGCAATTAAGGGTGAAGCAAGAATGCATCAAAAGTTTTTGGAACAAAAGTACGTACTAGAATATGTATAGCACTGCTGAGGTATTATTTCTCTTGCATCAGCACATTATGTTGGCTAGATGTGAAGGTAGGTAAAAAGTATGAATTCTGTGGAAGCTTCTTGTCTCTGTTACTGAAGCATTGTTACAATTTTAAGTGCAGATAGTTTTCTTGGAGTCAATCCTTTCTGTTCTTTTTGATATGCAATTTAAATGGTTAAAGAAGTATAATTTCCATTCTAAAGGATAGTGGAGAAAAAAGATGATTATTAAATGCTAAATGCTTTGGGGAAAAGTAGGAGAGAGAAAAATAAAAACTGAGGGATGAGGGAATCAACAGTAAAAAAAAGACCTTTGATAACACAAATAAAAATTAACTTGATGACAAACCAAATGTTTTGACTAGTAGTATCATCATATATATTAAATTTTGTGTAACAATATGTAACTGATGCAATTGTCCTTCTTAAAGAACCAAAGGAAGGATGTTTATCTGTTGTTTAGTAAGGCTGAATATAAAATTCTTCCATTCAGTTAGGCTTCTCTGATTCCTGATAGAGATTACTATGCCATGTACAACAGAGAAGTCAAGGTGATAGCTCTCTCAATGCTTTTACTTTTCACTTTCCTGCTTCTCCACAAACCATTCACTTGTGGGCCTTAGTTTTTCACAGATTTCATGTAATTCTAGTGAAAATGATTCAATAAATAAAGAATAAATATAATCCCAGAATACCTTTATAAATTGACACAGTGTAATTTTGGGGGTGTTTTGTGAGATGCTATGACTAGAAATATGATCATAAAATAAACAATTTCCTAGCATAATAGAAACTTAGAGGTATGAATATGTTCCTGTATTTGATATAATAGTTAAGCAACCCAGTCTTGCAAGAAAAGATTAATTGGAAGGCTCTGACAAGGAAGGATCCTTACTTACACTGTAGTTTCTGGATTTTCATATGATGTGAAGGGCCTTGGGTGGTTTTTTATCTTCCCTGCTGAATGTCTGTAATTCTAAAGTTGGAAAGTGATTTTTCTGTTGTAAGCATTCCTTTCTTTGAAATGCTCTTGGTTGGTAAGAAGTGTTGTGGTGTAGGGTATGGACTCTCACAATTTGGCCTAAATGTTTGGTGGTTACTTTCCTCAAGGGATGGAAAAGAGACTGAGATAGTGTGAAAGGTTTAATATTCAGAATAATGAGACACTCAAAGAGTTGGAGAGCGATCTAAAAAGAAAATAATTGAGGTGCTGGCAGTAGAATGGTGATCAGAATGGGTTTGAAGTCCAGTTAATCAAACTTACAACTTTACTGAAAGCACATCTTAAGATAAACCCAATTTGTGTTCCTGGGTTAATATTCTCAGCCTCAAAAAAGAAGTCAAAGCCGTCATTTGTGACAACATGGATGAACTCAAAGGACATTATGCTAAGTGACACAAGACTTTACACAGAATGGAAAATGCTGCATGATCTCATTTATATTTGGAAAGTATATATTTAGAAATATTTTAAAAAGCAAAGTTCATAGAAAAATGGTGGTTACTAGGGGTAGAGGAGTCTGTGAGGAACACAGGGAGATGTTAGTCAAATGGTACAAACTTGCGCTTACTTCTAAGACAAATAAGGGACTATAGCTAATAATAGTCTAGTGTATGCTTGAAATATGCTAAAAGAATAGATCTTAAAATTTCTCATCAAATATACACATGAAAAGTTGACTATGTGAAGTCATGGATATGTTAATTAGGTTGTGATAATCATTTCACAACTTTATGTATCTAAAAATACCACAACGTACAATCTGAATATATAAAATTTTTACTTGTCAGTTATACCCCAATAAAGGAGGGACAAAAAAGATCTTTGTAATGGAAAGAAAATGTTAAATTAACTAACTTTTCCAACCAGTTATCAGAGTTGAGAAGAAGCCAGTCCAACAGGAGGCAGAGTTGATAATGTATTGCTTAGTGACTGTGACTAATTAGAGAACTTAATTAAGCTGTCAAGAAAGAATACAGATAATCATTCTCAGTCAGTTCCCACTCTTTGTACCCAAGAGCATGAGCAAATCCATTTTCTCCCAGGCCACCACATGATCCTTGTTCTCTCATTTGATATTGATGTAACCTCATGTGCACCTTGCTGAGGTGATCCCGGTTATACAAGTAAATGACAAGCTTTGTCTTTTGTTTCATTCTTCTGTACCAGTTTTATTCATATCATAGTCATCTGTCATATAAAACATGAGAATATCCTAATTTAAACTCAGTTTATTTCCATGACAGTCTAATAATAATTGTTGTTGCTGTTGTCAATGTTAATTCTTCTTTTAATGATAACAAATACAAATACTAACATTAATTGGGCTAATCTTGTCATATCATCTCCTGAAATGTCATAATCATTTACAATTAGTAAAAATAATAGATGTTCCTTATTACCTATGCCAGCAACCTACATGCATTCTCTCATTCAGTCTGGCAGTTACCAGGTGAGACAAGTATTCTTAAGTCTGTTGTCAAGAAAGAAACCCCCAGGCAAAGAAAATTTAAATAGGTATATGATGTCAAGTATCTAAAAAGAGGTGAAGCTGGAATGTGGACATAGTTCCATTTGACCTCACTTTTCTAGGTATACATCATTTGTAATTTAATTATTTAGCCAGGATCTAGCTAACTAGTAGATTATTTAGCCTGACATTTCTATGTGCGTGTATGTGTGTGTTTACTAACTTCAAATAGGAGTACTATGCTTTAAGAGTTTCATAAACATACAGCCAAGGAAAATCTTATAAGACTTTAATATAAAATAATTACAAATCAGGAATATGTAGTTTACATATTCAATTACTGTAGAGTTTCAAGGCAAAAATTAATGAGACTAGGGAACAATTTCAGTCTAAAGCATTCTCTTGGCTGTAATGTTCTAGGGCAAACTATTAGAATGCCTTTTAGCACTGAATGAAATAAATGAATACATTTGTGTTTCTTTCATGTTTTGTTCATTCTTGAACTGAAGACAGGTAGTTTGTTATGAAGAAATTTGGATCTTTGAAACTTTAAAACTTTGTAAAACGTTGTAAATAAACAGAGCTCTATTGTCCAACTATGCATAAATTCTATTGGTAAAAAATTATATACTATTTACTTATTTACTGTTTTTGACTAGGTATACTTCTTAAAATCATTGATTTAAAGTTATACATTATTTTTTTTGGGTGGAGAAGTTTAGTTTTGACCTTTTTTGTCAGCACTTAATTTGGAATACCATTATTTTCATCCTTAGTAATGGGTATTCTAGAAAGTTTGTGATCATTCTTTGATGCTATTCAAACCAGCTATTACAGGGTTACTTAAAAGATTCAGTGTTCGTAGATATAGATCAGAAGTGGATCTTGGCATCATGGGACCTGAAGCTTATACAATTTGCAGGATCTTTATTCAGAAAAAAGTAGAAGATTGTGAACACAAAATTAGGTACAAAAGTAAGTGGCAGGAACTTTCCTATAATCCATTCTTGCAATGTAAAGACTAGCAATTACTTTATACAGAAATAATTGCAAACCATAGAAAGATAGACCCTTACCCAAATTAAAGGAATCCCAACATATTCCTCTTAACCAGGTCCCAGCGGGTCTGTACACACCCCAGTTCTTGTACTGGAAGTTATATATCAACCACATTTTAGGACCATTGTTAAGACTCAGTTATCAACTCTTATGTGGTATCAGTTCCATGCATGGGAGGCAGTACCTATTTTAGGCTGTAGTTAGGTGTAGGTGGATCTGTTTTTTCTCAGAGAACATGAAAGCAAGACATTATTCTTTCCAATACTTTGCATTCTTTCATCCTCCCCTCAGCAATACTACATATATGGTGGCAATAGAACATATGCAGTAAGGTAAGAGTACAGTGGTATACTAATGAGAAAACATTACTGTCAATGTAAATAAAAGTGAAACTATCCCTGCTTGACCAGAATAGAATACCCTGCCAATAACTTAAGTCCATATTCATGATGGATTATACAGCAGCCATTTAAGATGGCAGTTTATCATTAGTGATATGGAAGTTGTTTGGTATACTTAAGATACCCCTAATATTTTTATGTCTTTCAAGAACCTTTGAGCTACCTTTCTTCTGCTCACTGTTAACTCTGAGATCTGAAACTCCTAGGCCTCACTCCCTCAAGAATACCAAAAAAATTCTTATAAAGAACAAAGCCCAAGGTAGGTGATATGCCTACCTTGTTCTGAAGCATTGTCTGTCTTCAGAATATTGGATTGATTATATTTTGTGTCATGTTAAATTTCTGAAAAATTTCTACAACATTATGGCCTGCTCACAGCTTTGTTTCCATTCTGGCTCTGCAGACTTCCTTTTCATTATCTTAGCTTTTTAGTCAAAATAGTGCCTGCCTCTTTGTTTTCTTAATATTTTACTGAGTATAATTATTGAATAAATATTAATATTCCCTCAATGTTGTAGTGGGAACTACAAAAGGTATTGTTATGTATTTCTGTCCATCCTTGCTTCCTGTGTTCATAGTTCAGCTATTCTCCTTTTACTCCCTTCTTATGAACATTTTGCTTTGTTAGATTAAAAAAAGTTGAAAGGTGCTGCGTTGTATATGGATAATATACATATATGAGACTCAACCTTGCCAATTATCTTAAAGATGTACAGGTAGGAAGTGGTGAAGCTGGGATTTATATTCAGGCCTTGATTGTTCCAAAACATGCACTGTTTTCACTGCATCTATTTGATGAGATAAAAATTGTAATGCCCTGGTTAACAAATCACATTATGATGAGGTCATTCATGGTTTAGAGTTTAATTAATATGCTTTTTAAGTTTTCTGGTACGAGAAGGCATTTGCATATATGCTAGATTTAACATTATAGTGAAGGTCATTTCCCATATTCCACACAGTTTCTATAATGCATTAGTAGGACCTTTTAGAAAATGTCATGCTCTCTACAATACTGAGATGCCAGCCTCAGCAAATTGGTGAGGTCCTAAACAACTTAGCAAGACCCTGTCTTAAAATAAAAAATAGGAAAAAGAGCTGAGGATGCCGCCTAGTGGTCACATGCCCTTGAGTTCACTCCCTGGTACAAAAACAAAACAAAATAAAGGCAAACAAACAAACTACAACAACATAAGCCAACTCAAATGTAGAATTGATGAACACTTCAGATTATTGGACTGCCACCAAGAAGAGAGATCTCTCTCTCCAAAGGCAAGCGATCTGGAGAATTGAAAAGTATTTAAAGGAAAAAATGGTGAGTGGTGCCAGACATCATTCTTTTTTTTTTTTTTTTTCAAGAGAGAGAAAGAATCCATTTTTATTTAGTTTTTTACATGGCCCTCATTGCTCTGACACCTAGATGTGTAGGTGGGTGCTGGGGTTCGAACCCATGTCCCACCATTTGGGGATACTGCTTATTATTGAAACTGCAGGGAGGAGGAATAAGAAAGGATTTACTCATATAAGCATTGCTCCTGTAGGCAATAGTAACTGATCATTTACTTTAAAATGTAACAGTTATTGACATAGACATGTACCATTATGCCCAGCAACTTCAGTTTTATGCAATATTAAAACTTTAATGGATGCTTAGTGAAGTCTCCCAAGCTCAGAGACTTAAGGGCCGAATGGTTTCTCTCATCTGTTAATACTAGAATTTATGTTGAAGCAGTAGGACAGACGGCTGACCTAACAAAGCCTCAAATTGAATGACTTTCAGTGCAACAGGGGCGAAAGCTCCCTAGGGAACTTGGAGGTGTAGGGAAGGGGATGGGGAGGGGGGAGGGTATACGAAGAACTCATAGGAGTCTGGTGATGGGGAAGATGGGGGAACCATTCCAGAAGCTGATGTTATTCCTACACTAGATACCCATTTAACACATGAGTTCTTCTGGGGGAAACTGCAATAGATGAAACCCATAGTAGCTTATCTATGTGTTAGCATTACCCCTGGTTATCAAAGTTTACACATTGATTGCTACAGTTTTGACAATGTTTCCCCCTCATCTGTATCCTGTATCGCAATATACTTCTAATAAATGTGG